>OY755173.1:15071691-15284751 GCA_963576735.1 Bedellia somnulentella | reverse complement strand
ATAGAAATCTTACTCCTAGGTAACTAAATCCAATAAAATTTTACGGTCTAAAAGATAGTAGGAAAAACACAAAGAAAAATATATTTTTTAAATGTTTTATAGACTGCAACTTTTTGTCTCCACATGTCTCCGGGTTAGATTTTATATATGTCGTAGATCTAAGCCTAAACTTAATATTAAACATCACTTTCCATGCTCCTTTTTTGCTCTAACATTTTTTTTATTTTTTTTACAGAGCAAGTGCTTAGTGTTTCGAAAATTGAATTTTTCGAAGAGTGGATAAAACACGATAAAGAAAACAGAAATTCACGCATTTTCGATTTTTTTTCGGTTAAATTTGATCTCTCAAATATAACCGAAGTATCCTTGCGTGAAATCACCAAGAGCATCGCTGCTAGTAGCATGAAAATAGCCCAGAAATGGAATAGTGCTAGTCGCATTAGGGAAAGGTTTCTCTCTATGCATAAAACATGGCTGGAAGGCAAAGACTTTCATTTCAAGGTGTCTGTTAACCCTCCAGTTGCCACCACTTCTACTGAGGGTGCTCAGCGACCGGGAAGACCTCAAAAGAGCTTTGAGGAGTCATCATATAAAACAAAAAAACTACGTGTGGACGGCATCGTTTCTGAATGGAGTGCAAAAGAGTTGGCAATTGCTGCAGAAGTAGCTAGTAGATCGGAAGGCAAGCGGAACGTTGCCCAAGCTATAAAACGAGCGAGTGATGGAACAAGTGTTGAGCAAAATGTAGCCTGCCCTAATGGAAGACTTCTCACCGATATTGAAGCGTGTGCCTATTATATGGACGCTAAGTGTACAAGTCACACGTACAAAGCTAAGAGGAAGTGGGAAATGAAGGCGGGACATAAAGTGTTACCATCATACTATAGTATACGTAAGTGTTTTTTATCCTGTTATCCCCCGTCGGAGCACATTTCTGTAACGGAAACACGTGCAGAAATTAAGCTACAATCGATTTAAGACAAAACTGCTGAGAGATTAGTAAAAACACAGGAAGAAGATATAATAGGTGTGCTTCCACAAAATTCATTCGCCCATTTCGCGACCTTATGTAAATATCCCTCGTAATGAAAATGATTACATAGAGTCGGATTTTTCAGATGATGATAGTGATAGGGAATGATTGTAACATATATAGAATATTATTTTTTAAGTAACTGACTTGTAAACATTTGTTTTTCATATTAGTTTTAAGTTTAGAAAAATGTTTAATGTGGAAGAAATCATGATTTTTGCATTTATTTTAATATATAAATATTTTTTTTTTCATTTTTTGTATTTTTATTTACACAACCCCCCTCCCATTTACCTTAAGTCATGAAATTTTAAAAAAAGTACAGAATACGTATGATTAAGCACATATAGAGCCATTCGAGTCGAAAAATAATTTTGTCCATCTAGCTTGTTCTACGCGAATCACTGTGCGCCGGCGCCGGTCCCCGCGTCCTAATCACCCATTTTAATTACGACACAGATCGAATCAATTAATCGGTATTTCGGTTAAAACAAGCACCGGTATGTGCACAACACTGTTTCTTTATAATTCTCAGTGTGTGGGAAGGGCGTAGTTGTCACATTACAATGTCCATCAATCCGTCGAGTACCGTACGGAACGTTGTTAAACACTTAAATGATTACACCCATGTCCGTAACAAGATAGCTCGCGAAGAAATCGTGAAACAGCGTTAACATCATGAGACTGTTTAATTACAGGTTATACGAAAACACAATGGATTGAGGCCCGTTGTTTCCATCAAATTATAACCTTAGTGCGGCTATAATATAAATAACGCTTTATAAGCTGTGTTTGTTTTAAAATGGCGGGAGGTCTGCGCGACGACACGCGAGGAGCCGGCGTGCGCGCCTGCGCCGTCTGTCCCCCATTTGTCATATTTCGGTATCGGGAAAAAACAAATAACGCACTCTATTTTAACCAACGTTTGTTTGTTCATCGATTATACAAGGATAAATATCATCTTTAAGATGGACAGTTGGAATATCTCTGGGAACATTCTTTTGCATATTTGACAAGACACAGTAAATAAACTGCCAAGCCACGAAGGCATTGGTAGGGTACATACTTAGTGTGAAACAAAATGCCTTTATTCTCACGACAGGGCGTTTCTAGTTAACACAGATTTTGTGAGTTTTTCATTAGTAAATGAATTCCTGTGTACCAGTTTGAGTAAGGTAGGCTGTTTCCCCAAATGTGGTATTTAGAAAGGCATTGCACAAACATGGCCGCTGGTTTGGCAGGTGTTAACCGCGCTGTGCACACTAACTCACAACCGCGCCGCCCACTGCCTCCTGTTTGCTCTTCTAATCCATCCAAGACGTTCCCTACCATAAACATACATAAAGAAATATAACACTTTGAGTCTCTCCCCAAACATCTACTGCGTAGCAAACTTAATTAACTCAAACATGAACCTGTAGAGGTAAAATTCAATACGAGAAATAAATTAAATATTTTGACCCATTTCGGCATAGCCGGGAGTATGGCGCCATGGTCGGCGCCGGCGTGCTCTGCTCATCATTAATATAAGACAAACAAAACTGACCTCTAACATGAATAAAAAGGGAAAAAGTTGCGCGCCCTAACGAGATTCACAACCGCGTCCGCGCGCGGATAAAGCGGTAAATTATTGGAAGTTTTGTTTAGAGGCACGGTGGTCTGCGCGCGGCGGCGGTCCGCCAGGAAAAAACGTGTTAAGGAGATGACAGGAGCAGAGATGAGACCAGCTAATTATCGATGTACGCAAAAAGCCGTTGCGAGCGTCCGCTACAGCGTTCCAACGCGCTTTTAACAACCAACAGGCATGTAAGCTATGCTTTTGTCAACAAACAACCTTTTTGCAACTCGCCACGTCGTCATCCGTCGTCGCCGTGATCGACTTCAATCAGAGTTGGACGATCACTGCCTTAATTATCGGATTGTAATTACGCGCTTATTAATTCCAAGATTCCAACAATTGTGTTTAATCGATTCATTTTTTTGTGGAATACGCAGGGTTGTCTCCCGTAAAATATGACTGTATAATTATATCGATTATTGTTGCACTCGGAGCGACACGGAGCGCCCGCGCAGTAAGGGCGGAGGCGCCGAGATCGCGGAGACCATGTAATTTCTTCACTCCACATTATCGATCAGGAAAAAAACATAATTGAAGGGGTTCGTCGTAAAGCAAACAAGCTTATAATAAGGTGTAATTTGTGTTCGGCCATTTAGAGAAATGCACAAATTGCCGAGGCAGATGTTTGTTTTGTCTATGATGGAGGTCTGAGCGAGCACCCAAATTATCTGTTAACAAGGCCCGCGTCAGATTCGGCAGCCCTAATGGGTTTTCGTTAACTTTTTGTCTTACTCTCGGAAATTTATGACGAATAATGTGTTCCTCCTTAATATTCGTGGTGGAATTGCGACAGCTGTATCATTTAATTGGTTGGCCGGTTCGCGATCGCTGGCTTTGTTTGCTTTCGTAATTGCATATCGAAGATTTATAGCGATAACTTGGTCTTCCTATTGTGTTTTATTGCCTTTGCGCGATTATCTTGTTTATTTCAAATGGTGGAAATGTGAATGCGGACTAAATATAATTGAATACAGGTTAGATGAGAGTTAAGCCATGGCATAGTGCAAAAGTGAATTTACATTTTATATATCTCGGATAGCCTGTGAAACGGAAATATATAATAGTTGCAAAGCAGTGCAGCACACAAAAATGTGTAAAATAATAAAAAATAGATTTTTAAACTATTGTAACGTTTTTTTTTTAAAATGAATAATGCTCTTAACAGGAAAAGAGGCGAAATAATTAAGTGCATGCTTGTATTACAACTAACATCGACACATAATAATAGTGAAACTTATAGAAAATTAATTAACTCAAGATATTTATAATTTCCTATCTCAATTTGTTACGTAAATTGTATTTGAATAAAGTAATATTCCGTAGAAATTGAATTCGAACACATTTTTTGCTGGCTATTAAAAGTTGACGCTAGAACTAATGATGTTCACCTACTTAAACCATCATCATAACAGATATATTTAGCAGCTGTTTCATGCAACACATTTGAATAAATATTCTAATCGAATAACATATTAAACACATAGTCTGTGAACATTATGAAGTCTAGATACTTTATACAGTATTTTAAGTATACTTGTACTCACGGCTATAAATCCGAAAAAAAGAGGATCAGTCATGTTTAGAAGGTAATTGGGGAAAAGTAGATAAAATTAAAAGATGATTGTTGATGGGCCTCCAGACACATCGCCCAAAATTCACCAAAACCCCCCAAAAACCTAAGTCGCTACTTATGTCACCCGCGAAAAGATATGGGTTAGTATTATTCTGAGCCGTCACTTCACATGTGTAACCTTTTTATTTGAAGTATAGTAATATGAAACGGAGTGACTAACCTGCCTCCCTTGGTGATGATCATTTCAGTTCCGATATCATGGAACCTGCTCCAGAGGTCCCCATTGAGCAGTCGCGCGTCGCACGCCGGAGGTTCGCAGTCGACGCCGCGAGGCTCTGAAGTCAAAGAAGAATGTGCTGTATCACCTTATGTTACTGTAACAATTTGTGTGTTAATAGGTAATATATGTGTATGTTACTATAAATGCCCGTTTGCTGGGAAATATTAGGTTTGGGTGGTAAATTTCAGGATGACCCGACATGACTTGTAAATGTTAGGACTTATAAAAAGGATACATTTTTTTCGGCCCTTTACCATAACAATTTGGTAAATTCTTGGATATACCAATGAGACGGCTGGAAGTTGTTGGTTTTGAACATAAAATAACAATAAAAATAAAAAATATATAAATGTTGTTTGTTTTTTCTGTTTGCTTGTACAACTAAATATTTTAATGTTAACTCAATTATTTATAGCTAAATTAATAATGTATACCGCTAAACAATAAAATCAATTTGTATTGCGTTATGCCAGCAGTGACTTCAGGTAGGAAGGCAATTTTAAATGATTTGACTCATGAGCTTTTATTATGCAGTTCAAGTAATAAATACTTTATCAACTATCTTTATATGTAAAATGTATTGACATTTACTTACAATGTGTTGGGATTTGTATATAAGTATTTTGCGTTATAAAGTTATCAATCAAAATATTTAAATCTGATTTACCTGTTTAACATGAATGTCCTATCAATTTATTTTAATTATTTAAATATAAAGTCGATGTTTTCACTTACAGGTGATTATTACTTAATTTATCATATGTCACCCTTTATATCAGACAAACGTGTCGAAATATGAGTAAAGGTTGTTAAAAAAATACCTTAATGGTTACAATAAATCATTTTTCTATATCCAATGTTTTATATTTCTCAGCAATGAACCTGTTGATGAAATTGTTCAGAACCATTTGGTATCTTTGCGAAATATAAATCAATTAAATTTATTTAATAAAATAGTTGTTAAACTTGTATTCCTCTTACTTAATATCCGTGTGAAATAAAATACTCAATTAGCATGAATATTTAAAAACGCGGTCGGTATCATCTGACAGATTTTAACAAGATATAAATAAAAATAAATATCCCAGCCAAATTATGCCACGCTCATAATGAGATCCAAAAGACATTTTTAATATTGTCAATATAATATTTCTGATGCGAGAGAGAGCGCCATTTTGATAGCAATCTGAACAAGAATTTCACTCAAAAGACACCGCCCAGACTTTGTCCCAACCATTTTGAATAATAAAGTTTAATTGTCCAACGAATTACTTTATTAAAACAAAGCTATTTATTTTAAGGTTAATAATATTCCTATTCGAGCTCAACACTGTCACTTCTTTATTTGTTGTTTCTATTTGAGGGCGTCCTCGGAAAAATAGGTTGATATTGATTGTTTGGAAATTCTATAAAGTCTGATTTGATGATATTGATATGATATGAATAAAATATATGTTGGTGATTAGTTCATGGTGTTAAAATTTGATGTTTAACATTTTAATAATTTGTTGAAAAATATGATGAAAAAAATTGAATTGGAACATGCTTTGTTTTCATAAAAACCGTATAGGCTCCACTGGCATAACATACATGTGAACTCATTATGTGTCTATATACGCGTAGCTTTAAGATCTATAACTTTGATGTTTAACTTTTCATTTAAACATTATAGTTATTCAATAAAACTAAATAAACTACATTTATCCTGCGCGCGCGTTTTTTCCGTCCCTGTCACTCTCAATAAATTTGACGTAAGAGTGAGCGCAATAGCTGCAAAATGCGGGGAGGCCCTTAAATTAAATAAATGTTTGTTCGTGGTGTGTTGTAGCATCTTGTCTCATAAATCATGAATTAAGAGTCTGATATTTACACACCGACCCAACATAATTATTAGTTTCCTTCCAAAATATCAGTAGTATATTTTGCGCTGCATATTAACCAAAATTTTGGCAACTTACTCGTAAATGTAGTAGGTACTCTCAATTAAATCTAACACTCAAAACTTTTAATATTAAGTGATATTGGGGGCTTCTAAGGGATTTTTTGGGCGATGCGGTTGGAGACCCATCACCAAGAACCTTTATTTTACCATCTTTTCCCCCCACAACTTTCCAAAAGTGGCTGAGGAATTTCTAATTCCTTAGCTCTGGCTACCCCATCTAGGGATTTATAGCCGTGAGTATATGTATGTATGTATGTTTTAAGTTTTTGTACACATCCGTTCAAGCGTTATGTGGCATATAGCCGATTAGTTGTATATATGTTTGTGAGTATATTGCAATAAGCAGACGAAATTAGAAATCCAGTTTTAAGATAAACCCTTCCATGTACCATTAATATTTTTAGTAAGTACTGACATCCTATGTATTTTTTACTACAAATTATAATCACATTTATGGTTCTAGTGTTTGTCAAATAATAAAAAATCAACCATATTTTAAAAAGACTGTTATATAATTACTTGCTTTAGATAACTAACATAGAGTAAAGGCTAAAAATATTGATCTATTGTAATTTTGTCTTTTCCACAGACTTTAACAATAACATAACATAACATAAACGTTCACGCCGAATATCCCCGAAGGGGTTGGCAGAGGTACTAATACTTCTGAACATCACGTGACATTGTCACCTGGCGTTCAGAGTACCCACGTTTTGCATGGACAGTGTACTCACGTGATAGGGGGCAGGCCTATCGCCGTATTTAACAATAAATAAGAGAAATATGACTTGCCACACATATTATGCATGTGTGGCAATATATATGTGTAATGCATTTTTCATTGATTTTATGATTTACTTCATAAGCAAAATATAATTTTAATAATGTCTAATGTTTTTTTCTGCCTATAAACTATAAGTATGCAAAAAGTCTGCGCAATTTGCGTAGCAAAGATTAAAAGTTTAAATGTGATTAAATAAATGTTTTTGAATTTATTCGTACTTGATTCAAATAACTCTAAATATTATAATAAATGAAGAATAAATAAAGGAAAGAAAAATTTCGACACAGGCGAAATACGCCCCGAGGTCCCGAGGCCCCGAGGTCGCGGGTTCGATTCCCGCCTGTGTCGAAATTTTTCTTTCCTTTATTTATTCTTCATTTATTAGTAATAATCCCCACATGAGGTTTTCATGAACAAAAAGATTTAAATTATCTATATATTATATTTTAAAAGTTACAAGATGTAAGGCCATATAAAATAATTACATATAATTAATGACGGACTGTCATAATGAATTTTCTAAATTTGTCATAATTTAGTAAACATAAGAGATTTATTATGGATATAACTATAAAATAAATATTATTTTGCCAAATTATTAAAGAGTCCTTTGAAACACTTAGTTTTTCGTATTTAATTCTGCGCAGTGTCCGGTATAGAATAACACTAACCAATTACTTCCCGCGGGTGTCGTAAATCGTACCTTGGGCGATGTGGTTGCCCAAAAAAAACAAATTCTATTTTAGAATCTTTTCCCTCATTACCTTTGGGAAGTCGCTATTTTTTTAAATTCCTGTTGCTTTTCTCGTTTTTGGGATTTATAACCTTATCTATGTATATTTCAATTTTATAATAAGTATCATAGAAATGCTTAGAATATATGAGAGGAATATAAAAGCAGAGTAAAAGCAACAGAGTCGGCAAACGGTGAGGATAATATAGTAAGCAAATGTTATATTTTTTTTTTTGGTTTATATCTCTAAAAACGTTAAAAAACTGTTATTATGGAATGGAAGACAATGTAAACAGTTAAAGAACTAAATAACGAGTTATAATCTTAGCGCACTTACTGCATTTTACCTAGGAAACCTTGAAAAAAGCCGGGAAGTAAGTGATTTACTGCATTTTAGTTAGTTTTTTAGATCAAATAAATCAAAATTAGCGTTTTTTAGGAGGGAGTCTAAAATGCAGTATAAATTTTTAGAAAATAATATAAAATACTTCTACATGACATAGCAATATATGGATCAATTTACTAGATAGCTCTGAAACTGCATTTATTGCAAATTTAAATTGAATCATTTAACAAATATGTTTCTGAATGTACGGTATACAGTACGGTTGCAATGGGAAACCTATATATTGTGAATATTAATGTTAAGTGTGATAAGACAAATGTGTTGATAAGGGCAGGCAAAAAAAATTGAAAATAAATGAAAGTGGAAGAAAAGATTATCAAATGTACTCGTAAATAGAAAGAACAGAATAAACTTGTCTACACAGTGGCGATTGGGCCTGCTTACCTTTACGAATATTCATGGCTTGAATATTTATATAAAATTATTTGTGGACATAGATTCAAATATTACAACTAACAATGCATACGAGTCAACGTTTTCAGCAATTAAAAGTCACGCCATATCGCTAGTTTATTTGCAGATATGTTTGGGAAAGGTGAAAATGGTTGAGGAATTATTGATTCTGCAGCTTTGGCTCCCCATTTTAAGATTTATGAGTGTAGGTGACTAATCACTTATTATGTGCTAGGGAACGATTTCATTAACATAATAGGAGAGACACTAATTTCATCAAACTGTAGAGTGTTTTTTTAAAAGCGCTTATGAGAAAGCGCTGAGCTGATTTTAAAACTTCTGCCAATGTAAGGAAGCTAACTTTGCGCTACAGACTGAATAGCATAAAGGATTTTTCTATTTGAAATATCTTTGGATTCGTAATCCTACCGCAAGAACAAAATAGGGGACTATAGATGGCATCTTGTAAATACGAAAACACAATTTGCAGTTTGAAATTCATTAGGAAAAATAAATTGATAAAAAGAAGTACCCCAGTAGGTAAATTAAAATTGGTAATGAAGCCAAGTATTCATTATTTCCCATTCCCATAACATTACGGGAAGTTTTTTTGGTTGTTTATATTACTTATCATTATTATTATTTGCCGTGTAGTGCCGGCTTAGCCTCCTGAGCCCCAGATATTTTTTTATTATGTAATCATCCAAACCTAACGTACTAATTATAGTACAAAATGAGAGTTGCGCTTCAGACATGAATTGAAAAAGAAATATTTTGTTTGTTTGTTTATTACATATGTTTGGTAAATCCTTAATATTATTTCGTAAAAAAAAGATGAAAATATTTGGTTCTTTTTTTAGGACGTTAGGTCTAAGAAATATCCGAACTTAGGGTAGAAATATTTTGTGATAAAAATAGCCCGTTAGGTTTCTACTCTTGCTATACGTAACTATGCTCCGGTCTGAAGCGACAAAATATTTTGTACTCATATTAGCACGCTGGGACCTAGGAGGTTAAAATGTCTGTCGCTACCCCTTTCTACCCACGGGTGTCGTAAGAGGCGACTAAGGGTATTGGGGCTTTTTATTGGATTTTTGGGCGATGCGGTTGGAGACCCATCACCAAAAACCTTTAATTTTACCATCTTTTCCCAACTCAACTTCCAAAAGTGGCTGAGGAATTTATAATTCCTTAGCTCTGGCTACCCCTTCTAGGGAAATATAGCCGAAGTTAAATAAATATTATACGAAAGCTCATATTTTCCATATTTTTATATTCGGTCTGATAGAAAAGACTTCAACGGGCGCTCTCTGCTTACGCAATAGCGACTTACCAATAATGTGTTTTTGAATAATTCTAATATGACAGTATAAATTAATTAATCATATTATACCATACAAGATTATATTTTAAAAAAATGTGTATGTTACTTCCAATGTTATGATATAAAATTATATCTATATTAATAATTTCGTCACGGGGTACGGTAGACCCGATCGAAACCTTACCTGAATAATAAAACATAAAAAAATAATGATTTTAGGTCGACAACATCTATCCGTAAAATTCGGATTGTCGAGAATTTCGCTAAATTCTAATGGTGGTGACAGAAAAATTTCAGTCGCCATTTTGACTGACACCCGATGACATAAACGCTATGTTACATAATGTTTTTCAAAGGAGGTTCCGATCGAGTATATATATATTTTACAATACATATTATAAATAACTTATCAAAACAAATGTATACTATGTATTATAAAGATGTAAAGTTTGTTACTTTCATGGTTTATTTGTAAGGGGTAATCTTTAGAAATACTGAAACTATCCTAAAAATTCTTTCGCAACTAAAAAGCCATGCTGTTCAGGGTTAAGTTTTAAAATTGGTGAGCATTGGTTAAAGAAGCTATTTATATTTGAAATATAACACCTCCCTTGCTAAGCTGAGCGGTCCACTGGTAACGGTTTAAAATAGCAATATTATGCCATTTTAATTCCCAACATTGAAACTACTTGAAACTAATTGAAACTTTTCAAATTGGGAAGAGCAATTCATCTTGACCTTATGATATGGTGAAAGAGTATGTTTGTCTTTTAAAGGGTGAACATAGAGTCATATTGCATGATATAAAAATTGCTTTACTTACATTTTTTCCATGGAGCGGTTGACCTAAAAAGCGGCCAAGTAATACAAAAGACAGGAAACTCTTTATACAACCGTCTTGATTGCAAAAAAATCATCAATTAATTTTAGCAAATTGTCAATTTTTTATTCTTATATTATTTGAACTATTTTATCATCAATTATGAACATATATAATCACGGGTAGAAATGCCGAATAAGAGAAGCAAGTGTTTGAGAATCAGTACTGGGAATAGCAAACGCAACCGTGATAGCCCAGTGGGTAGAACACTCGGTTATCGTGCAAACGACTAGTGTTCAAATCCTGGGTCGGGCCTACACCAATTTGTCTTTTCTAAAGACATATGTGTGGTTAATTTATCATGGTTGTTAACGGTGAGGGAAAACATCGTGAGGAAACCCACATGGCTGAGTTGTACTTAGTCATGTGACAGTGTATTCGCACAAAACGGCGATAGGCCTGCCCCCTATCACGTGAGTACACTGTCCATGCAAAACGTGGGTACTCTGAACACCAAGTGACAAAGTCACGTGATGTTCAGAAGTATAAGTACCTCTGCCAACCCCTTCGGGGATATTCGGCGTGAACGTTTATGTTATGTTATGTACTGGGAATAGGATTAAAAAAAAAGTCAATGATGAGTCTCCAACTACGTCACCAAACCATCACTTAAAATTCCCAACCTCAGCCGCCTTAAAGGGGGTGTCCGCGAGGAAAAATGGCAGAATAGAACAAAACAGAACATAGAAATAAATATATTACTAATGAAAATAATGAAAAAAAATAAAATACGTCTCATTATTTCTACGTATTAGGAGATGTGTAGGATAAGATCTCATTTAATTAAAGTTAAATTTAATAGACTCTTCATAGCCAAGAAGTTTGATGAGGCTGTTGTTTCCGTTTAGAACACCATGAAATCCTTACAAACTTTGCCATGTCTGTCTGACTATCTATATTTCAATATTTTGTTTTAATGATTGATAATAATACAGAAATATATATCATAACATAACAGAAAATTAAAATATGTAAGTTTTCCCAAACTATTGCATTTTTTTTGCATAGCTACATAAAAGATGATATTTTATATAAAACTGCAATAAAACTAAACTTGTATTAAGATGATTAACTTATTATTACTAAAAATAACGCCTTACTGACGTTTGCTAGATGATTAAAATTGAATAGGTTTTAACTTATAAAGCATTGATCGGTTACATCTCATAACATTACATCACCAATATTATGATTTCTCAGAATCCACGATATATGATTTTCTTTTTTCTACTATAATTACAAAAGTAACTTACGTAATGAGCTGAGTTGAGCCGCATGCAGCATTTGCTGTCTCAGCAAATACTCCCCGAAGTGTGCCTGATCCATCATCATTCTGATAAAAGTTCTTTTCAACAGTTTTTCACTTATATATTTGAGTCACTTCACCAAAACATTTCTTCAAAGTTCGAGTCAGTCAAAAACCATTTGTTACAAGAGATCAACAAATACAGAAACCGTGAAAAAAGTTCATAATTAAAAGCAAACGATAGAAAAAGGTTCGCCCACGTTGTTTTGAAACGACAGCTGCGTTCATACTGAATTTAGGATTTCATACTAGTAACGGGCGGCGCGTGCGCATTGGCTCCTCCTCTTCGCTGTGATTGGTCAACACTGAGCTAATGGCGGCTGACCGCGGAGGCTTCACATTATAGGTGAGCTTTTCTCAAGCTTCCCGACCGCCCTTGACAGGTGATCCCTGTATTATTTTTTGTGTAGGTGACAATTAGATTTTGTAGCAGGACATAGCCCATCCAATGCAGTTTGTGAATTGTTTTGTTATTAGGAGAATTAAGTCAAATTTCCTTATTTTAGTTTGGAGTAATCGCTTTTAGAAAGAAGAGTGGAAGAACTTTGAATAAATGATATAGGTATTGTTACGGATAAGTTTTATTAGTCTAATAGAAAAACAAACCGATTGGGGTGGTTTACGATCAAATTAAAATATGTAAAAATTTTGGTTAATTAAGCGTTATAAGTAATATTTAGGCTTAATATAAACTATACTCGCAATTCAAAAAAAAGTAGCTACAGCTTCAGAACTAACAAGTCTTCAGCCACCGTTAGAAATTGATTGGAGTTAATTCAATAAAATTAAAGTATCGATTCTGATGGGTCTCGAACCACATAACCAACAATCACATAAAAGGCTCACACTGCACTGTAGGTTATAAAAATACAAAATACATACTTACATACTCACGCCATTAGTTCCCATTGGGTTGGCAGAGTCTATCGATCGTGGTTTCGTACGATCCTGGCATACCTCTCGAGCTTCGTTTACATTTATGATATTTTTCTCTTTTACCCCCTACTTTTGTGTTTCGAATGTAACCCAACTCCTCCTAATCGATAAATCCGACCTCAACCAAATTTTGCATGATGGTCAATGGCAGGTTGTGACGGAGAGATTTTTCGAATAAATGTTACCATTGCGGAATTATCACCCTTTAAAGTTTCCCATGTAAGGCTATGGGAAACTATTTTAAACAAATCTGCTTTCTCTATCGTTTTGTTAAGTTTCGCTCTTTAAGTTTCGACATGCGAAGCTTTATTGTCCACCTAGTTATACAAGCCTTTTCTTTCTTCTTACTTTGGTCGCCAGCGTATTTGAGCACATTCTATATTTGATTGCCCTCTGAAGTGGTCCTCTTCTGACATTACCATCCACTTTTATAATATTAATTTACAACACAATAATTAATATTAATTTTCATTGTATATTGACTGTAATAGTAATAACGTTCTAATCTATGCTGTGTAGTGTGGGCTTAGAATAACACTACCCCATTTCTTCCGGCGGGTGTACGTAAGAGGCGACTAACGGTATTGGGGATTTTAATGGATTTTGGGCGATGCGGTTGGAGACCCATAACCAATAACCTTTATTTTACCATCTTTTCCCCCCACAACTTTCCAAAAGTGGCTGAGGAACTTCTAGTTCCTTGGCTCTGGCTACCCCTTCTAGGGATTTATAGCCGTGAGTATATGTATGTATGTATGTATGTTGTAATCAACTATGGCTCTGGCTTTCCTTTTCTGGTATTTTTTAACTATGAAGATACGCTTGTACATTTGGATTTTATAATGTATTTGGTTATTCTTTATAAACAATATTGTGAAACTAAATATCCGATACAGTTATAATTACACCCTGATATCGGCGATGCACTGTGCTATCTCTGCGTTTTGAGAGTTGTCTAATTTTATATCATAACTAGTTGATCGGTCCAGCTTCATACGGGTAAGCTACCCGTGGTTAGGGTTTCGTAGCGGAATGGGAAAAAGTTAAACTCTTTTAGTTTCATCATGTCTGTCTATGTGTCTGTTCGTGAGTCACAGCAATTTTTTTCAAAAACTATGGGAACTACGTGGATGAAAATTAATAGGAAACTGTGAATGACTTTAAGATTTAGGGAACTGTGAGGCTTATATGTGTGTATATATATATATATATATATATATATAAGAGAAAAAATAAAAATTCATTGTAACTCAACAAAAATTTGTTTAAAAAATTTATATTGAGCAATTTTTGAGACATATCAAATTTTGTAAAACAACAACCGTAACGTAACGCTAGTAAACGCTAAAAACAAAGATAAGTTTGCATTTTATTACCGACTCTAAAGTTTTGCATGTTATTCTTGATATATCGCTCTTCTATATTTACAAAACCCTCCATGGGCGTGGCCAATTTATATTTTTTCAATTATCTACATTTCTTTCATCAGTAGGGGCACCCATTATAAAATTTAGCTTAAAGATTGCCTATGTTTCTTCTGAAGGTTGAAGGTTTCTTATATAGACGAAAGAATTTAAAAAAATCTGTTGGGTGGGTAACCACTTATAGGTTCAACTCTATGCTGCAAGTCATGTAACTAATAAAACACATCCCCTAGTAAAAGAAATAAAAACTGCCTTATTTTCATGCATCCACTTGGCAAACTCAAAATTAATCTTACGACCTATAAATCCCAAATTAAAGGTCATTTCATGCATAGTCTTTTATACCTGTATAAGAATGTTATAAAACTTTTCTTTAAACTTATTTTGCTTGGCCATCCTCTACTTTCAATACTACATTCATATTGGCTCTACATATCTCTTACGTCATTTTACTCTTTTACACCCAACCGCTCCATGTGCCCAAACCACCTTTACATTTCTTTTTCTATCCTTCACTCACATAAATTTTTCAGAGTATCGGCTTGGAATTATTATAGAACACCACTTTTTGTATTGGAGCTTCACTAAAAATTTTAGGTAATGCGATTGGAGAACCATCACCAAAAAACATGATTTTGCAATATTTTCCTCACCCATCTTTCAAAAGTTGTTGACAAATTTGAATTCTTAAGCTCTGGTTTCCCTTTCTAGGGATTTATAGCCGTGAGTATATGTAGGTTATGGACAGATGCCAAAAAATATTTATCTACAGCGTAATTGTTACTGTACAAGCCTAATGGTAACAGAAGTGAATGTAAGGCATGCAATGCGAGCTATCACACAGGGGTCACTTATCGACTCATTACGGAGTCTAAGAATTCGCTTACTCATTAACCGCTCATTGTCTGCAGTCACGACGCGGCCTTACTCACCGGAAACGGGATAAGCTGGGTTGTAGATTAGTAAATATTTCGTGAATTCATACCTATTGGCGTATTGTTGGTTGCATGATTTCCCGTGACATGAGCTAGTGACTAATCTATTGTAAATATCAATCGAAAAGTCAATATCAAGAAGTGCATAGTTAAATTGTCAAGTATAACTGTTGTGTATGATTCTATAATTTCATCCTGTTATAGAGGGTACCTACGCCCACCACCAACCTTTCATGAATGACGCGTTATTTCTCACTCGATCATAAAACCTAACATATTTTTTCTGAAGGACTTTATTTCTGCTGCATTTACACCGCTCTCATGTTTCCTCACTCACATCCAATATTCGCGATTATACGTAAAAGTAGGAACTAGAACAGCATCATGCTCTGCTAATCATTAATCAATTTTCTTTCAATTCCTTTGACACCGATCGTGATTTTTCATTCTCAGCCTTATTTTCCTCAATACCTTTTTAACTCTTCTTTCGATATTCGTTTTTCTTTCGTCACATCGCACTTTTATAGAAGTCTGCAAGTGGCGATTGTCTCTGCCTACCCCAATGGGAACTAATGGCGTATGTAGATGTATCTATGTTTAGTATGTAATATTTTCGAACAAATTGAATAATACTTCAAATTGCTTTTAACTTAACTCATACGTTTACGCCGTATATCCCCGAAGTGGTTGGCAAAGGTACTAATACTAGGTAATAAACATCACGTGACACTGTCACCTGGTGATCAGAGTGCCCACATTTTGCTTGGACAGTGCACCCACGTGATAAGGGGCAGGCCTATCGCCGTTTTGTACGTATACACTGTCACATGACAAAGATCAACTTAGCCATGTGGATTTCCTCACGATGCCTCACCGTTAACAACCATGATAAATTAACCACACATATGACTTTTATTTAGAAAAGATACGTTGGTGTAGGCCCGACCCGGAATTTGATCCCTCATCGTCCGCACCATAAGCGGTGTCCTTCCAACTGAGCTCCCATTTCCTTCTGAAAAAAAATTTTGCTTAAATTACCTACATGAACCAACTGAATCTTATGAAAAGGTTTATTCCATCTTAATTTTATGCATGGTTAGAATCTGAGTCCAGCTACAAACAATACTATTTTTTTTATAAACGTATCAGTGTTTCGTATCAAACTTTTTATGCTCTTTTTTAAACTGTTATTCTAACTGTTGCAGCGATTGTGATGGATAAGTTGCCATCTTTGCAGTAAGAGGGGTTACTACAATTCCACAGAAAGAAATAAATTGGGTTTATCTTACATATCCATTGGTGATCAAGTTTGTCATTTCCAATATTCCAATAAATCTATCTATCAGTATAAGACTGTACCGAGGTCAAAACTGTATATAGTATAAAAAAAAACCGGTGGAATATGTTTAATTTTCGATACTGAAGCCAAATTTGTGCTTCTAAATTGAAGCCACATTCTACCAGACGGATCTTGATCAAATTTGGTATGAATAAAGCTTATACTACTCTGTGTAAAAAGTATCGGGAATATGTCAATAAAAAGACCCGCGTAAAAGAGGTCGTTCAAATTTTTACTGCATGTTGGTAGCACTGTACTGATTTAGCGCGCAAAATTTGAGCGGGATCTGTCATTTAAATTGTTTTAAATTACATTTTTTGTTGGTCATAGTTTTGAATCCTCGGCTATTTTTACAATGGAAAATATTGTTAAACAAAGAGTGTGCCTTAAATTTTGTGTTTCGAATGATATTTCATGTGGTGAATCACCAAAAATGTTGCGTAATACCTCTACGGCGAATCGTGTATATCGAAAACAAGGGCTTATGACTGGTATAAGGTTTTTAAAGAAGGCCGAGAAGTAGTAGTAGACTTGCCTCGTTCTGGTAGACCTTCAACCGCTACGACCAAAGAAAACATCGACAGAATCAAGAAGCTAGTGCTCGAAAATCGACGTATGAGTCTGAGAGAGTTGGCTTGTGAGGGGAACATATCTTTTAAGTTCGTCCACAACATTCTCATTGACATTTAAGGCATGAAACTAGAAACTAGTTCAAAAAGAGCTCAATTTTGTTCAAAAAGCGCAGCGAAAGCATGTCGCTGAAGACATGGTTTCCCGAGCTTCTACGCATCCGACCTTTATGAAACGTAAAATAACTGGCGACGAGACATGGGTTTATGAGTACGACATGCCAACAAGCCAACAGTCTTCAGAACGGCGTCTCGAAAACGAGCTGAAACCCAAAAAACCGCGGCAAAGTCGCTCCAAAATCAAGGTGATGCTGACAGTTTTTTTTGACTACCGTGGTGTGGTTCACTCCAAATTCCTTCCAGATGGAGAAACAGTAAATAAAGAATATTATTTAGGCGTCATGAAGCGTTTGCGTGAGAGTATCCGCTGAAAACGGCCAGATTTGTGGCAACACAACTCATGGATGCTGCACCATGATAATGCACCATCACACACAGCCATTATAGTGAAAGAGTTTTTAGCGAAAAATTCAACAAAAGTTCTCGACCAAGCACCGTATTCACCCGATATGGCTCCGTCTGACTTTTTTTTATTTCCCAAGTTAAAATTACCACTTCGAGGAAAACGTTTTGAGTCGATAGAAGCCATAAAAGAAAATTCGCTGAATGAGCTAAAGGCCATACCGCAAATAGCCTATGAAAAATGTATGGAAGACTGGGTGAAGCGTTGGAGATGTTGTATTGCAAGCGATGGGGCCTACATTGAAGGAGATAAAATAAATTTAGATGAATAATTTGTATTTTTTGTTTTATTGACAAATTCCCGATACTTAGTACACAGAATGTACACCTGGCCAACATATAGAATATAATTTATCCCGGATTTCGCAAGGGTTCCCACAGGAGCATAAAAAATCATAACTTTTATATGGTTCCCCATATTTACACGATTCGTTTTTTCATCGAACGATTTTATCATACTCTTCATTTATAGTTTTTTTTGGAAAAAATAAAGGGTTTCATCCATTTTCATCAAAATAAATGTCCATTGAATTGTTTGTCAATAGTATGACTACTAGATATATAGGTTATCAAAAATTTTAACCCTACACCAATGTCTTCGTGACGTAGCGGTATACCGTTTGGTTGGTACTAATCGATCGGAAGACCCAGGTTCGAATCCCGGGGGATCACAATCTTTTTGCGATTTTGTTTTTGCTTTTCTCTTAGCTTAGAACAATAGGAAGCACTAATCCTTCTTTTTCACGTTAAACTATGCGAATATGTTTGAATAAAGATAATTGAAAGTATGACATTGTATGAATTTTGCGTATTCAGTTGGTAGGTCTGAGAATATATTCTTACATACATGCATACACTCACGGCTGTAAATCCCTAGAAGAGGTAGCCAGAGCTAAGGAATTAGAAATTCCTCAGCCACTTTTGGAAATGTGAGTCAGAAAAGATGGTAAAAATAAAGGTTGTTGGTGTTGGTCTCTAACCGCATCGCCCAAAAATTCCTTAAAAGCCACAATACCGTTAGTTGCTTCTTACGTACACCCATCGGCAGAAACGGGGTAGTGCTATTCTAAGCCGAAACTACACGGCGATTCGCGTCGTGTCGTCTTAGAATATATTTTTAACTTTTATTTTTTTAACTATTTTGAAACTAATATTCCCATAGATATGTCATGCTATATGTACGCATAAATTAATATTCAGTTTAAGTCTCAGAACGCATAGTTGGTAAATAATGGCACATATCTCAATTTTAATTTAGTACCTACCGTCATCTGTAACGGGTAGTGTGGAGGGCAGCACCGGGCTAACACCGCATCGCCAAACTGCTATCCATACTTACTAAAGATATTCTCATTTTTGAACCTAGAAACTTTGCATATAATGGTTTATTTCATGATCATTTTTTTTATGGAACTCACCCCCTAAGGGATTAAAATTTAGTATACAGATTTTATACATTTCTGTATCTAGAAATTCAAAACTTGATGCGATCGACTGATATAAAGCAAGACTAAGACAAGAAGACACTACAAAAAGGAATATTTGAAATTCAGCTATCAATCATCAAAAAAGGGCAGCCACAGCTTCAGAGATAGAAATTCTTTATCCACTTTTGGAAGTTAAATGGGAAAAAAGTAGTCAAATGGGTCTCCAACTGCATTACCAATACTCATATCAATACATAGTATAAAACAAAGTCGCTTTCGCTGTATGTCCGTATGTATGCTTAGATCTTTAAAACTACGCAACGGATTTTGATGCGGTTTTTTTTAATAGATAGAGTGATTCTTAAGGAAGGTTTGTATGTATAATAAATGCATAATATAGTAGAGAAACACTGATAAATTTAAAGGTTTCTAATGTAATGTCGTAAATAAGCACGTTTTTTTGCGCTTATATTGCAAACGCTGGCTGAACCCTACGAGATAGACCAAAATAATGTAGTACATTATTGTTTACCTTAAAAAGTTCAACAAAAAAGTCCGCGATGGTATATGTCTATCTCTTAGGGATAACCCAGCATAACCATTTTTATTCTTTACTAAAAAATGGTTATTTACGAAGTGATTTTAAACAATACAGCATTAATCCTTATCCAATTAAGTACCTTAAATAAATTGTGCATTTATTATAGATCAATATGCTTTTTACAGCATGTAATTTAAGTGAATATTACCGAAGATATTACAAATTTGAAATGCAGGGTCGTAGTTGTTTGCGCCGGGCGGCGCGTGCCTTTAAATAGCGCGTCGATGGCCGCGCTTTATGATTTGCAGCGATCGCACGCGTTTATCGGAGCTCTCTAGCGAGGAAAATATCAAGAATTAATTAAAAAAAATTAAAATTAATTAATTAATAAACGCCTACAATTTCCGGTAAAGATATCTTTTGCAATGACCATTAATAAATCGCAGGGTCAAACTTTTAACGTTGCAGGATTAGCCTTGAGTGTTGAGTGTTTTTCACATGGCCAATTTATATGTCGCGCTGTCAAGAGTAACGACTAAGCAAAACATGTTTGTATTGGCTAATGACAAAAAAGCTGTGAACGTTGTGTATAAGGATATTTTGCATTGCACCCGTGCGAAGCCGGGGCGGGTCGCTAGTAATATAATACAACTGCATACCCAATAATCACTTAAAAAGCCTCAATGTTCTATATATCTTTTACATAGCCCACGGGAATATAAATATAAAAAAACAGAACTTCAGATAGTGTTTTGGTATTTTGGATGCAAGCCGGATGCAAAAAATGTAGTCCACGCGAACGTAGTCGCGGGCAAAAAGCTAGTCAATAATATAGGAGAGAACAGGGCGAGACGGCGTGTAGCAAATATTAGAAATTCTAAGGAATTAAGATTAATTTTATTTTAAGATAATTACATTTATGGATTTGGAAACGTGAAGTTTGTAATCAAAATCAGCATATACTAAACATGTATGAGTTAACTCTTTGGCATAAATTTATAAGGGACACGAACGCTGACATAACATTTAAAAAAAGTAAAATGAGGTTCTTTCCTGATTTTTTCTATAAATTTCTCAAAGGGGTAGCTTGAGCTTCAGAATCAGAAAATTCCTCAGCCACTTTTGGATGATAAGTGGGGGCAAGATTGAAGAATAATGTTTTGGTGATGGATCGCCAACCCCAACCGCATCGCCAAAAAATCACTTAAAAAGCCTATTCTAAGCTAAAGTGCTAGTCTGAGCCGACACTACACAGCACTAAACTCCGAGTAAACTGACTAAATAATTTTTTCACTTAAATGTTTCTTGAAAGTGTAAACGTAGTAATCTATGTATAATTTGTGGTGTGAACACTCGACAATGAGGAAGCCGCTGAAGTGCATTTGCATGTGTAGTACGTTCCCACAGTAATCCATAATGTACGGACTGGGCATTAGTCTCACCGGAATCATTCAAAAAGTCTAAACTTTTTTTCGATTTGTTCTACTCGTTGTTAAGAAGAGCTCCCACCATCTCACTTAAATAAAAAGAAACAGTTCAAGATGATCACTAAGCGCCTGCGTCTTCCTACTAGCTAGCTACTGAATATTGCATACATACAATAAAAATTTATGTCATTTGTTTTCGACTTGTATTAAACCATGTTTATATTATCCAAGTGACATTGATAAAAAAATATTTTCGACCAAGACTCGAATAATTTGAATGTTTTTGTTCTTCAAAACCTCATGTGGGGATTATTACTAAAAAGTAAAGAATAAATAAATGTGTCGAAATTTTTATTTCCTTTATTTATTCTTTACTTACAAGACTCAAATGTTCACACCGAATATCCTTGAAGGGATTGGCAGAGGTTCTAATACTCCTGAAAATTCCGTGACATTGTCACCTGTCGGGCAAGCACGAGCACTATTTATCGACACGATAACGGTTAGAACGAGATGGCAGTATACGATACTAATTAAGTGCGTAAGAGATGGCTGCTTTATCCCACGCGATAACTAGTTTAAACACGGCTCGTGCTTGCCCTGCTGGTGTCATTGATCTTATATCGTTTTGAATGCATTGAAGCTGCTTTCCCATTTATCCAAGTAGAATTTCAAAAACGGTTTGAATATCGTTGTCATTTCATAAAAAAAGACATCAAGCTCGAAATTGAAAAGTATTTGCCCTATTCAAGTAGTTTTCAAAAGATACGTTAGTCTTTCTTGAGCTCACATGAGCTCAGCTAAGTGTATTTGGGCAATGTAGAAATGGCTTTATAGTTATTGGTTTGGTCGATATTCTTACCTTATCTAATGTCATTGTCAAAATTGATTGTCAAATCATCAATCAAAATCGAATCTGTTTCATTTGCCAGAGCTTCTGATTTCGGCTGAAAATCTAAATATTTTGATTAGGCTAGCTTTTCCTGCTTAATTAATAATGGCTTAGATTCATTTCATGAGTATAATTCGTTTTTTAAAACAAAATGATTGTGTTAACACCGCGCCGTTGTATCATATGAAAATTACGATCGTGTAACGTTCGTACATTGATAAACAAAGATTTGATTTGGTGCTCTGAAAAACGGAATCATATCAAAATCATAATGTTTTCCAAGCCCACGACAAGCAAAGATACCTTTTTGGAACAGACAAAGGCGGCTCGAGAAGAAAGAGCCCTGGAAAAGAAGAGGGAACAATGTGCGATTAAAATACAAGCATATGTAAGAGGCTGGCTTGCTCGGCAACAATTTGTGAAACGTATTTTGTAAGTATATTATTGTATAACTTATAACAAGTTATAGTCAAAGTTATATCAGTATTACCCTAATGTTGTGAATTCTATGATTTAAAAAATTAATCATCTAAGGGGTTGGGGTTGAGATTTTATTGATTTAGTTTGTCTATCTTTATGCATCTATCTTTATCTGATACATGCAACAATGTTTGAGGGTTATATGAAGATATAGTTGCCACTAAATGTTTCAAATCCCATTGAATGCGTAACTTTTATATTGTATCTCAAATTAAGCTAATTTTATTTGTACTATAATTTACTTTTAAATGAGTCTTAATAATATATTGTTCTGTCAACCAAATGCCATACCATGATGATTTTTTTTATAAATTCATATCGTTTTCATCACACAAATAAGAAATTATAATTATTTAGAGGGCTGCTAAGCCTTACAGATTGGTAAGCCTTTGAATTGGGAGCAAAGGGCTCCCAAACTAGGGCATGTCATGAAAGAAGCCATTGTTATAAAATTAAATATAAAGAATAGTTCCTCTCTATAATATCTTATGTCCATAGATTTGTGTTGCCCAGTTGTAGCTAAAAGTATTTGGGCTCCATGAAGCCGGCTACAACCTATACTGGTGGGTTTTGCTACTGTTTTCATGTGTTCCCTTAGCAATTCACAGAAATGGCAAAAGTATTATGGGTTAGGTCCACCTATAGCCAGTTCATCAGCTACATTTTAAGTAAGAGGCCACTGTGACATATATGCATCACTGGATAATTCACTTTTTTCTCCTCCTTCTTCATGACCTTTCAGGATAAATTATAAAGGGTGGGATAGTTTGTATTGATGGTATTTTCTGAGATGTCTCTAGCTTCAAGAACCTATGAAGCTTGGATAATTCCAAATTATACTGCTTTTAATATGGCAAACATAAAACAGTGATGAACCTCATAAATATGATGATGATGAAGTTTATTTACTAGGGATGGAAAGTGTGATAAAGATATTGTTAAAAGAGTGAAAAAAGCTAATGCAAAAAAGCCTGAATGGCTGTGCATGATGATGTTCTTGTTCCTCAGTTATGTATGGCAGTGAATGTTGGGTGTGGCAGAAGAAGCATAAAAGCAGAGTGAATTCAGTAGAAATGAGGTCCTTGAGAAAAGTTTGTAATGTAAGGCTCTTTGGTTGTGTGAGGAATTATGTGATTTGTGAAAAATGTGGTGCAAAAGATGATATTGTAAGAAAGACAGAAAAAGAAAGGGTGAGATGGTTTGGACATATAGAGAGGATGGATAACAGTTAATTTGTGAAAGAGATCTATATAGCCAATGTTATTAGAGGATGACGTGGTCTACACATTTGGATCAAATAGAAAATGTGCTCAAAAAGGCAGGTGTCCAAAGTTCGAAGAATAAAAGAGCATGTATGAAAAGATTGACGGATGTTGAACGAAGCTAGAGAGGTTTGTCAGGATCATACAAAGTGGTGATCAATAGTCTCTGCCTAACCCAATGGGAACTAATGATGTGAGAATTTGTATGTATGTATATATTTTATTCCACTCACATGCTACAAATTGACTAAAAACACACAGTTAATGCAAAGAAACAAGTAAAATATAGTATGGTTTCTGTAGGGCTTCCAGCCACATTGCCAAACCATCACTAAAAAGGCCCTTAAACCCTAAGTTAATTGCACCTGTTAACCTAATTGCACCTGTGAAAAAAATATAGTAAGCTTTGGCTTGTTTTGTTATCAATGATATATTAAAGTATGTAATTTACATCAAAGACTCAGAACCAAAAACGGATCCATCCATATGGGCAAAACAGGCATGCCCACAACCCTAATAGACCTACAACCTCACACTTTTATGGTCTATTGAGGCAAAAGCTGATATGATGATAGTAATCACTATGGCCAAGAGATTTTTGGGTGCCTATGCACACAACCTTTTTTGAGTGCTGGATCCGTTCCTGCTCACAACTGTAATTTTTCATGTTTCATTAGAACTCTACAAAACAAAGACCTACGACCTCAGTCCTTGAAGCAAGTTGCCTTTACACTATATCATAGCTTTTAAAAATGAAATGATATTACAAATATTTTTATGCATCAATGTACATATATACATACATACATATACTCACTACACTACTGTTCATCATTTTACATAATTTTTAAATTGATGTGTTTTTCATACCTCTGAATTAGGTATGTGTGCTTCTTTGCAATAAGAATACCAAAAAGTTCAGTCATTTATGGATTCATATACTCACAGCTACAAATCTCAAAAAGGGGTAGCAATAGCTTTAGAATAAGAAATTGTGCAGCCACTTTTGGAAATTAGCTGGTGAAATTATTGTAAAATAGAGGTTGAGGGTCCAACTAATATGTTTATAAATATAGCCTTAATTTTGGTCATAATAACTTTAAAAGTTGAACACAGCTTCAAAGCACATCAAATAAAGATTAACATATAATTATAACATATGTTAATGTATTTAGTACAAGCCATATCAACAACATCTAAACAACACTTTATATTGCTTGAAATTAACTATAATGAACCCATTTTTGCTGAAGGCCTTTATTTATTTTTATAAAGAACCGTTATTTTTATTCTTATTTGAGATCATTTTTCAGACATGATTTTGACAATCTTCTACCTGAAGTAACTCCTCCATCTCAAGATGGAACCCTGCCGCCTCCGGTAGAACTGGTTCTTGCGTTGGAAGTGTACCAAGCTACATGCAAGCTGTTCCTAGTCTTCAAGTTTGAGAGAGACAGACTGAGGTTTGAGAAGCTCTGCAAATATATTGTTCAAAGTCTGCATTCGGAGTCTGTTAAGATGTCCTATGTTGGAGTGTTTTTGAATAAAGAGTACAGGTATGTTTTTTTATTGTTATTATT
This sequence comes from Bedellia somnulentella, assembly GCA_963576735.1. Classification (NCBI taxonomy): domain Eukaryota; kingdom Metazoa; phylum Arthropoda; class Insecta; order Lepidoptera; family Bedelliidae; genus Bedellia; species Bedellia somnulentella. The sequence continues at coordinate 15,259,085 of OY755173.1, read as the reverse complement.
TGCGTTTAACCTCACCCAGGTTCAAGACTCAATAGGGAAAGCAAGTTTTATTTAGTATTTATGAAAACCTATTTATTTACTGCATTTAAAAACGCTGATATATGAATCCGCCTAATTCAGTGCTTTAATGTTGTTACTTTGCTTAACTATGTGTTAAAATTAAAACCTTTTTATTTTGAAACAAGTATAATTAACTTCCGTGATAGCCCAGTAAGGGTCAACTACAGTTCCATCGAATTGTTCCGCGCCGCAACATCACGGGCCAAAATGGCCATAATGATAGCCGACCTCGGATAGGAGATGGCACCCAAAGAAGAAGAAGATAGCCCAGTGGGTAGAACACCGTTAACTGTGCAGATTAACGGTGAGGGAAATATCGTGAGAAAATCCACATGGTTAAGTTGTACTTAATCATGTGTCACGTGAGTACACTGTCCAAACAAAATGTGGGTACTCTGAACATCAGGTGGCAATCTCACGTCTCTCTACCAACCTCTTCAAGGATATACGGCCTGAACGTTTTGAGTTGAGATTAATTCTCTAAAACTCGTAAATGATTCTGGTAGCTGAGATTTCGCCTATGTTTTAGCCTCGACAGTGTTTCTCACATTCTCCAATGATTTATGCTAATCTTTAATTTTATATTTGTTTTAGTCTTCGCTGGATATCACATATAAAAGAGATACTTTTGAAATGTTGCAAATATCTAGACGACTTGAAACCAGAGTCACCATTAGAAATGCAAAGCATTCTTATTCATCTGCACACACTCATAGCATTTACAGCCCCAAACACTTGGGCGCTGACAAGGTCCAAAAACTTTGAGAAGCTGCGTGGGGGCATGATGCAATTATGTGCTAATGTTATGGGCACTTTGTTTCATAAAGGATACTATGTTACTTTAAAGGTTTGTTCTCTTGTATGATATAGTTGTTGCATAATATTGTTAATGGTTTTTTAAACGTACAATATTCATTATAATTAAAACATCTATTGATTTTCGGATATTTTAATCGCGTGTTATAAAATTATTTTTAAAGCCCGACGTTTCGAAAACTTTTCAGTTATCATGGTCACTGGAAAACTGAGGTGTTATTTGTCATCATTATACAGTACTATAAAATTATTAATACTAACTACCTTCTCAAAATTTAAGTTACATTTGCGTTTAGTATTTGCTATGTACAAAAAGAGCTAATGTTATCTGGAGTCTTGCTAGTGTTCTTCCCTTGCTTGGTTGTGCTAATTATCGGGTTCCAAGCAGGTGGTAATTGCCAACCATCATCTCTATTGAATTTTAGATGTTTCTTTATTTCAAAAGATTCGTGTATTAATTATAATGTGCAATCGTGAAAATCTTAGAAAATACTATGCAATATATATCAATATAATTATTAATATTCATATCTAACAAATTTTCAGTAAATAATACTATGAACTAAAAATCTGATAAGGCACATTGAGAAATATTTTTGTTACGAAAAGGGAATCGATGTTTTTTTTTAATAATCTCCTTATATTTCAGACTGTCCTCATTCGCGGCTTGTGCCGAGAAAAAGTTTGCCTTAAGAACATAGCATTCACAGCATTAATGACCCTATCATTGCGGCCCCTGATCTCCGCGCAGTTCTCAGAGAAACTGCTCACCATGTACATCATACAGATCATGTCTGTGCCCACTCTTGTCTTTCATATGCAACATATTTCTGCAGAGGTAAGTCTTTATTTTATACTTATTTACTCGGACTTGATAAGGAAGTATTGACAGATCGAAAGGACCATGGGGGATTTTGTATGAACCCCGTCCCCACCCTACAACAGTCATGGGATATGTGTCAATTTGTTCATTGGGACCCAAAAAAGTCTAAAGTACCTGTGTTAATTGCAAAATCATTTGAGTTTTTATAATAAAAAAATAACTTTTTGGCACAAATGTATTTATTTTTAAACAAAATTTTTTTTTTCTACAAACAAAAAGGCATATTTCACGTAAACAAATGACGATTCTATGTACATTGACGTCCTGTATCCATAATTATGCCAAAATGTTCTCAAAATCACCGCCTCTGCGCACGTCCCGACTAGCTCGAACCGGTTTCCGGCACCTTCATTTTGCGACACTATTAGCTTTTAGCGTAATACTTTTTTATTCTTAGAGCTACTAAATCTCCACGCAATGAAATATAAGAAAAAAAATGATTTTTTTGGTTTATAAAAAATAATGTTACCTTATAGCATAGATATTAAAATACTACGCATTTTATATTAAAATATTAATTAGATCGCCATATTCTAGTCCTTTTTAATGCACACTAAGTAAATGTGTAAGTAAAAAAGAAGAATATATTATAAAATCTAAACCCCAAGCATTTGAAATATGTCGCCATAGTAAAAAGTTCTCTATTCTAATAAATGTTTCAAATGACACTTGTTTGAAATCTGTTGGATGGTGGGGACGTTTTTTCCCATCGCCCTTTATCGGTAAAGTTGTTACTAATAACGTTACAGTGGAAATTTAACCATGATTGAAATTACTCTTTAATAAAAAACACTATTCACTTCATTCCTTAGCCTCGGCTACTTTGGTTAGTCTTAGCTACTTAAGAGAGACTGCCATCTCATTCTAACCGATATCGTGACCATAAAATAACGCTCGTGCTAGGTCTCCTGGATCGAATATACTTCTCTCCTTCTAGCCACAGTAAGTTAGTAGGGCTACTAGTTTTTGGTTGATAACTGGCCATCATTTTGATTCGGTCTCCCAGAAAGTTCACATCTGTGATGTTTACTGCCCATCTCTGTTACATTGTATTATTACCTAAGTTTGTCTATTTTATTAAAGAAAATTGATACGTGCATTGTATTGATTGCATTAGTTCATAGGTTTTTGTTAACATTATTTTATTTCTTTAGTTTGCATGATTTATATTAGATTTGCCGTGTAGTGCCGGCTTAGAATGTCGCTACGCCTTTCTACCCACGGGTGTCGTAAGAGGCGACTAAGGGTAATGGGGATTTTCATTGGATTTTTGGGCGATGCGGTTGGAGACCCATCACCAAAAACCTTTATTTTACCATCTTTTATTTTTATTTTTATTTTATTTTTATTAGGAACATCAACAGCGACATAAGTAATAATACACAGTTAATAATAGAAATCAAGTAAGGCCAATGACAGATGTTCACAGGTGTACAGAAAACATATCTAACAATAATCTTGTTTTAACGTTACATTTGATTTTCAACACACATTTTATTTTCAACACATGTTTTTTTTATAGCAAGTAACTCAAATACATACAATTTTAAGAGGAAATAAAATAGATATTAATAACAATATTTAAAGCAAAATTGTTTTGATCCACGATATCTCAGGGGTGTGTGTATGTGCATGTGTGTGTGTGTATGTGTGCGTGTGTGTGTGTGTGTGTGTGTGTTTGTGTGTGTGTGTGTGTTTGTGTGTGTGTGTAAAACAAATAAAAATCTGTGACATACATAAAGGCATATAAGAATGTATGTGTTATTAAATTATACTCATAATATAATATGTATATTAAGAATTAAAAAGTACGTCCATTACAGCTTTTCTGAATGCGCATCTTCTTAGATTAAAAAGATCTAAGTCATGGAAGTTTTTATTATATTCGGATAAAATACGACTAAACGGAGCGTTCTGTGAGTAGTTAGTTCTGGAAATTGGTACGGAGAACAAACTATTTATGGTATGGCGAGTCCTATATGATGGCGTGTTAAGTCCAACCTGTGCAAGTAAGTTTGGGTTATCCAAACGACCATGAATTATATCATGTAGAACGGTTAGGTCAGTTAAAATACGGCGATCCTCTAATCTTAACATTTTATGAAATTTACAACTCATTTCGTAACACTTATGGAAGTTTTTAGTTTTAAAATTTAAGTGTCGTACAAAAATATGTTGTATTCTTTCAATCATATGCTTGTACTTAATGTACTGAGGGGACCAAACACTTGAGGCGAACTCCAGAATACTGCGAACATAGGCATAATAAACCGTCTGTATACATTTAGGGTCTTTAAACGTTTCACAAGTCCTCATTACAAAGCCCAGATTTTTGTATGCACGATTAGTGATATCAACAATGTGTTGTTCAAAAGTAAGCTTTGAATCTAAAGTAACGCCGAGGTCTTTTACTGCATTAACTCTCCGGATAGGCTGTTTATTAATATAGTAAGTATTAATGATGGGTTTATTACTTCGTGAAAAAGTAATTTGCACGCATTTTGACACATTTATGTCTATTCTGTTCTCGTTATAGTAATCGGTGAGACGATCCAAATCCCTTTGTAGCTTATAACAGTCGTCAGCTTGTCGTATACCACAATCTGGGGGCACGGCAGTGCCCCTGCCAAGTCTCGAGCAAAACGGGCACGGCCGTACCATCTTTTCTCGAAGCGGTTCGCGGCTGTTTCGCCCCCCCTATATCTTCGACGTGGACAAAGCTAGGAGTTTAGGTTTTCGGTGAATAATAGTAGGCATTAGAACAAGCTTAAGTTCGAAATTACACGCCAAATGAATTAATAGTTTAGGAGTTACGGTCGATCAAAGTTACACCATTTTGTCACTCACTGACTCACTGACAGATCATCAAAAATCTAAGGTACTTCTAGCAGACTTAGAAACTTCAAATTTTGCACCAAGCTAGGTCATTAGCCACATATAAAGGAAAAATTATAAAAACATTAAAAAAATATATGCCATAGAAAACAATTTTATATTTGCGGTTTGGCAAGAACATTATGTATGGATTTTGACTGCATTGTTAACTTTGTTCGTTGTTCAAGTACCTATTCAATTGGATGAATACATACATAGAATAGAAAAGAATAATATAAATGTAATACATAGACTATCATTAATACAAATTAATACATAAAGTTCATTAAATTAATAAAGCTAAAACTCCATTGTATTGCGATAAATATTGTATGAGCGCTCGATAGATGGCGTTGTACCTGTCTGAATCGCTCTATGGTTTCGTTACAAAGCGCAGTGTAAGTAGTACTTCAAAATAATTCGATAATATTCATTTGATACATCTGTCAATGAAAACCCATTTCGAAACTAAAAAATATTGTAGTGATAATTGATATTTGGAGAACTTTACGTGTTATTTAGTTTAGTTTAGTTATAGTTTGTAAGTTAGTAGATATATATTTATTTAGTTAGTTATTTGTTAGTTAGTTTAGTTCTATTTAGTTTGCATATATATATAAGTTTAAGCCCTATTGTTATAGAAGTAATTGTAAATATAGTGTAATGGAACGTGAAATATTGTACATAAATGGCGACCTTTGTCCACACAGAGTCATCTCTATTCCTGGAGATGGGTCGTGTTTATTTCATTCATTGTCATACAGCATGTATGGGAGTTTTCAGTCGTCAAACGATAAGGGAATTTTAGTAGTATCAAAGCTCAGGAGACAGCAATAGCTGAATATAATCGACTCCGAAGTATATATCGCCCAGACTTGTCTACCTTAGAAGTAACGAAGCCTCAGAGAAGAAACAAAAGAGATAGAGACAGAGAATGGGTTCTAAGCAAAGCAGTAGCTGACGTCCAAGAAATTGTGAGGTCACCTAAAAGTAAAAGAAAGAAATACACTTACAAAAAATAAATGAGATCCCACCAAAAACATTAAATGTAAAAAAATGCCAAGTCTCTCGATGCAGTCCCTCCATCGCAAAAAGTTTAACTCAACTTCCAAAAGTGGCTTCTAGGGAAATATAGACGTGAGTTTATGTATGTATGTATATTAGATTTATAATGATAAATATTCTAACACACATTTAAGGCAGATTATCGATTGCGCATTACCTAAAGAACTACACCTATAATCGTCGGATAAATATTTCATTTCATCTAGTAGGGTCACCCTGGCCACCTTAACAATAAAAAAATATAACTTTCTTTTGCAGTCAATGTCAGCATTCAGATCTTATTCAATACTGGATAAATGCATTGAATTTCTGAGCACTGATCAAAATCTTCGGATAGTTTTTAATACTTTAGAAGCAAATTATGCATTATGCCTTCTTGGCAATCTGATACAACTTGCCTTTTTGGAGCGGGACCATGCGATGAGCGATACATTTTATCCAGGATTTGTGGTACGTTACCTATTTATAATGATTAATTAAACCATTTATTATTTGTTTTGTGATAAAATGACGATCAAATCCGCCTTTTTGTTTCAAAATTTTTGATCCCAAATTATTGTAGTGGCAGAGATTACTTCTAAATACTTTTGTCATCCGGTGTGAGGAGTACTCACTTTTTTCATGGAGAGTGCATTATTGTGATTGTAATACTTGCGTGTAAGGTCTATGAGTAATTTGAAAAAATACACTATGCCACGACCAAATATTGTTATCAAGTATGTTGCCTCACTTTGTTTTCCCACATTGTTGACAATCTAAATAAATTAAACACACAATAACCAGAAAAAAGCTATATGGGCCTGACTCAGGATTGAAACCCAAAGTTCTACTTTATTTACCAATAGTAAAACTTCAATTTATTTTTCAGCTAGTGGTATCCCGCATCCTAGACTCTTGCCAACAATACGTAGTCCAAAAGAAAGGCAACCTTAGCAATTGGCATCCCATTCTTGGCTGGTTCTCGCAAAGTTTGGACGCCAACCTACCCCCGACTATGGGAAATTTAAGAAACCAACTGGGATTGCTGTGGGGGACACCATTGTTGAAGAAAGTTCTTGCTAATCCGTTAAAGGAAATTCTAGAAAGTGGGGTGTCGAATGATGAAGCTGGACCCTCGCAACCTTCTACGCCTGTGCAGAGTAATAATCCGGCTGCGATTATAAGAAGGGCTATAGAGGCTAGAACAAATGGGTATATATTTTTATTTAATTGCATAAATCGATATATATTCCATACTTGTTATAAAGAGAAAAGATTGGTTTGTTTGTTTGGTTGTCCGTAATGAGTAGGCTACGAAACCATTAAACAAATATTTAAATTTCTTGTAAGGCCTTAAATAATAATATCGACAAATTTAAATAATCTATGTATTTAATTTTTTCAAAGAATTCGTTAATCAATCTGCTAATTTATTCATTTCGAAAGACTAATTCAATATGCAATTTTTAATCAGAAATCCCCACTCCTTCTAACATAAATAAATTTAAAAAAAACCTGTTTCAGTATCCCAATATTCAAGACTGCATCCAGCAAAAACTTTCGCAAACTCGGCTCGCCTGATTGGACCAAAGCGGCGCTCATCTGTTCCATGTACCACACCGCTTTGCAGACGCTTACGCAAGCTAAACTCGATATTTTGACAGGTAAATATGATTTATTTGCAATAGAGGTCTTGTAGTGGTACATATGCGACCATGGGCGTTGCCGCGGTGGGCAGATTTGATAAGGTACCTTATCAATAGAAAAAAATATCTATAAGAAATTACGCATCATATCTTATTGCTGCCCCACCCTGAGCCTACAACTGCCCTCAACGATGTGTGCGACCATGGTTTTAGTAACACTAATATTCTGGACTATAGAGCCAATGTGGAAGGTAATGTTAGTAGAGGACGACCTCGGAGGACACATTTGGATCAAATAGAAAATGTGCTCAAAAAGGCAGGTGTCCGCAGTATGAAGAATAAAAGAGCATGTATGAAAAGATTGATGGATGTAAACGAAGCCAGAGAGGTTTGCCAGGATCGTACAAAGTGGCGATCGATAGTCTCTGTCTACCCCAATGGGAACTAACGGCGTGAGAATATGTATGTATGAATATGTATGTACTAATACGTATTACCAAGAAGAGGTAAAAGATACATTAGCGATTCATAAATTGCATAAAGGTTTAAGATGACTATTGTGTTAATTTTGTCGACCCCACTTCCTATAAACCATTTCTTTATTGTATTTAATTTCCCTCAACGATCCTTATAATTACTTTATTACAGGTTTATGCAACCAGGATGAGATTCTCTATTCAATATGGCAGTTTCTATGCACGTTGGGACCAAATTGTGGTATCAAATCATTTCTGGAGCTGCTGGCTCACAATCCCAAGAATTTCGGGCCTGAGTTCCAAATGTTGATACTCTTTGCTGACTGTATGACTCATTATGTTACGTAAGTTGATCTGAAATATATATTATAGGGCAGGGTCACATCATTGCAAATTATAGAAAAAGGGCATCAAAACCAAAATAGATGTTATAATAAAAGGAAAATCATCTGACACAGTAGCTCCTTAACTACCCTGAGATCCCTGCTGGTGTCGAAATTTTTCTTTCCTTTATTTTTTAGTAATAATCCCCACATGATGTTTTCATGAACAAAAACATTCAAATTACCCTGAGATATTTAAATCTATATATTTAATAATGAGTCATCGCATCCATCTCTATAGAAGAATAATCTAGGAATATTATTGCGAAGTGACGCGACAGCGCAACATAGTGGTAATTGTCTTTGCCCTTACTTCCTTACGATACTTTGGTATACGATGTTTAAGTAATATTTTTCATGCAATCAGTTTCACACATGAATGAGCACAATCAATTTGTTATTTTATTGCAGAATATTGGACGATATGGAAATGTATGAGCAGCAGAATCCGTTCAAGTTACAAGACTTCGTCAACATGTCGCAGTTTCTCAACTTGTTTGTCTACAGATCGGTCATGGGACAGTTGTTTGGTAAGCGTACAGACATACATAAACCAATATTAAATACGAATAGGAAATCAACTTCTTTTAGTGTATCAGATAAACTGATATATTTATTTTCCTCCTTTAAGCAACCAAATTAACATAATCCAACTAGCCTCCGTGATCTAGTTTCAAATCCGGAGGTCTCGGGTTCGATTACAGGTAGTAAAGACTAAAGCTTTATTTGTGAGATTTATCCCAATTTTGAAGGATACTGCAAGGTGTTATTGTCTGCCAACCCGCACTAGGCCAGCCTGGTGGACAATGGCCAAATCATCCTACAGGGTAGTCACAAGCCCTTCATTGGGGCCATATATGTCCAGTGAAGAATCCAATTAAACTATTCCTCCCATATTCCAGATCTAAAAACCATCCAAAGCAACACTTTATTTGTGGCAGTACACACACTGCTACTAGTGTTGTACCGACGAGATTGCCGAAGATCCTACACCCCGCCCAACCATTGGCTGATCAAGGAGCTGAGGGATACACATTTCATGGCCGATCTTGAGAAGGGGAAGAAGGCTCAGCAGGTATGGTATTTTATTAGGATTAAAAATGATTATAATTATTTTTTGTATTGAAATTAAGTGAGCTTTTTCTAAGTATTGATAAAACTTGAAAGTTTCTTCTCGCGCCGCTGAAGCTGCCATGTTATTTGTTTGATTACATTTAATGACAAAGAATACATTCAGCACAATCTTTTCGCTTTTCTTTTTCAAGTTTTGAAAGCATGATGTTGAAGAAATAAATCTTAAAAACTTAAGTTTATTTATAACTTAAGTTTAAGTTATAGACGCGGTCAGTTACCGATATGGATTTATTTGTTACTAGCAGCCCGTCCCGGCTTCGCTCGGGCATGAATTATCATTAACATTTTGTTTTTTATTTTATTACATGTATTATTATTTTAATATATTTTTTTAAGTTTTAAGCTATGTTATATTTTTTTGCTGTGTAGTGTCGGTTTAAAATAGCACTACCCCATTTCTTCCGGTGGGTGTACGTAAGAGGCGACTAACGGTTTCGGGCCTTTTGAGGGATTTTTGGGCGATGCGGTTGGTGACCCATCACCAACAACCTTTATTTCACCATCTTTTCCCCACACAACTTCCAAAAGTACATACATACATATACTCACGGCTATAAATCCCCAGAAGGGGTAGCCAGAGCTAAGGAATTAGAAATTCCTCAGCCACTTTTGGAAGTTGTGTGGGGAAAAGATGGTAAAATAAAGGTTGTTGGTGATGGGTCTCCAACCGCATCGCCCAAAATCCCTTAAAAGCCCCAATACCGTTAGTCGCCTCTTACGTACACCCACCGGAAGAAATGGGGTAGTGCTATTCTAAGCCGACACTACACAGCAGACTTCCAAAAGTGGCTGAGGAATTTCTGATTCCTTAGCTCTGGCTACCCCTTCTAGGGATTTATAGCCGTGAGTATATGTATGTATGTATGGTATATTTTTTTGTATTTATATTTAGATATATTTTTTTATTTTTTTTATTTTTCATAATGAGTAATTACATCAAAAGCCATTCAATTTATAGAGTTAGAGCTTCCCTGTAAACAATATTTGACGTTGTTGTATTTTGGGGCAGCAAAATAAATTGATGTTCAGGAGCTCCCACCCGCGACAGGCCAACGTACAGTTGACCGTGAGTAAAACAATTCTTTCGCAGGTCAATCCCTACTAATTTGAAGGTTTGGCCTTGGAACTTATTAATTGTTAAAGCAAAAGATGTTTTAGCCGGAAATTGTAGCCGTTTAAATGGAATTGACAGATCAGTTGGGATCATCGGTATCCTCGGTATATGAGCTAATTGACCGGCTGCTGGGCCAGTGATAATAGTCGCTACAATTAAATTTTGCTTTAACTCTTTGATAAGCAGCCTCCCGTACCCCTTCGTGACGCCTGCAACAACTTACTATGCATAGCTAATCGAGCGGAGTTTTATCTATTTTTTTAATTCGAGATAACTTTCGAATGGAATGTTCGAATTGAATAATTCAAAAAGTAATATAAGGGTATTAAAGTAGTCTGAAATAATATATACGTTTTTTATAAGGATTAGATAGGTACAAATAAAGAGCCTTTTCTAAAGCAGGATTTTAATTTAATTTTTAAATAATTTTATATAATGACGCTTGTTGTGAGATAACTATAATAGTTAGAGACATGCTGTCGGGGCATTTTTTTTAGATAATGATGTGTTCTATGAAATTGTAGTACATAGTTTTATTCTATTGTCAATAGTTTTCGCAGCGCACGCGATGTAAGGATTTTTTTTGGTATTTCTTTAACACCTTGGGTTACATTTTTGAAGTTTACGTAAGGATCCCTAATTTTTTTGAAAATGAAATATAGCCTATGTCACTTGGGAATAGTGTAGCATTAAAACAGTAAAAGAATTTTTTTAAATCCGTCCAGTAGTTTTGGAGCCTATTCAATTCAAACAAACAAACAAACAAAAAATCAAACCTTTCCTCTTTATAATATTATTATATTTGTTAAAAACGGTTCTAATTAAAATTATTAATGCTTACTAAAATTATGTAACTTTGTTAATAAGTTATTTATAAAATTCTATTGTTTATAGGTATTGGTTCAAAAAACCCCTCACATGATAGCTCACAGTGAACGAGTACGATTATTCAGAAGAGCTGTGTCCGATGAGAAGGTAATACATATAAATTTTTAATTTACTAATACATATGTCTAATATACAGACACACATATACTTTTGACTAAAACCTCAATAAGGTTTAGCCAGAGCTTCACAATTAGGAATTATATAGTCACTTTTTAACCGACTTCAAAAAAGGAGTGTTCTCAATTCGACCGTATATGTTTTTTTTTTGGAAGTGTAGTCTTAAGAATAAAGGGTGATGTAAGAAAAGATTGATGAATGTGGACGAAGCTCGAGAGGGTTGACAGGAACATGCAAAGTTACGATGTAATAGCGTGAGTATAAGTATGTTTTCCTACGAGGTGGGTAAGGGTATTGGGGCTCTTTAAAAATGTATTGGGCTAAGTGGCTGGAGACCCACCACAAACCATAATTTACTTTACAATCTTTTCCACACTCTACTTCCAAAAGTGGCTGAATATTTGTTTATAACTCTACTACTCTTTCTTTGGATTTACAGCCGTAAGTATATGTATGTTGTAGTTCTTTTGAAACTAATTTGACTCTATGTTCTAAAGAAAGAAAAAATATTTATCCTTATTAAGAGTACAAAAGCTACAGCTGTGTAGTGTCGGCTATGAATAGGACTACCCCATTTCTTCCAGTGGGTTTCCCCACGCAACTTCCAAAAGTGGCTGAGGAATTATAGCAGTGAGTATGTATGTAAGAGTACAAAAAATAACCATATATAAAGATTAAAGAACCAATAAATAAATATAAAGATCGATATGATAAAAGCTATTCCACACATTACAAATTCAATAACCTATACAAAAACATATGAATTTAATAGTCTATATCGTTAAATTGAAAAGACCCTAATTCAGCATAACGTTTTAAACTTGATTCACAACACCGATTCAACCTGATGTAGTAAATACCTTGCGTTAAGATGCACAATAAACGGTTTTCCCTACTTCTCCACCTCCCAGGTGGTGCTCGGCCTAACCGAAAGCGCCTGCGCGGGCCGCTCCACCCTAGTGGCGGTGCGGCGCTCCCGTCTCGTGGAGGACGGGTACCGGCAGCTGGCAGCGCTGCCGTCCCGCGCGCTGAAAGGGGTCGTGAGGGTGCGGTTTGTTAACGCGCAGGGGCTGGACGAGGCGGGGATCGATCAGGATGGGGTCTTTAAAGGTAAGCTATCGATCAGGATTGCTTATTTAAAAGTGACCATTTTGCAGAAAAATCCATCATCGCACATCCCATCGATGTGCTAGATCAGGATGGCTCATTTAAAAGTAAGCAATCAAGAGCGATGGATCAGGATAGCGTGACCACTTTGATTGTAATGGTTTGTTTTACAATTCATTGTTGAAAAGAGAGTGGAGATGGATCAGGATAGGTTTTTTAAAAGTAAACAATTGATCAGGATGGGGTGTTTAAAGGTTTGCGATCGATCAGGATAACCATTTTTATTGTTCCTCACAGCCCAAGGAAACCTATCGAGGTGCTCGAGCTTACGTTTTATAGTCATATGGCCGCGCTTCGCCAATGCGCGAGGAGATCGATCAGTGTGACGCGTTTAAAGGTGACCGTATTGGTTAAAATGGTTTGATTTGATGGTGACGTGTTATAAGAGAGCGTTCCTCGTGGAGGACGGGTACCGGCAGCTGGCCGCGCTGCCGTCCCGCGCGCTGAAAGGGGTCGTGAGGGTGCGGTTTGTTAACGCGCAGGGACTGGACGAGGCGGGGATCGATCAGGATGGGGTCTTTAAAGGTAAGCTATCGATCAGGGTGGCGTGTTTAAAGGTAAGCAATTCCTCACAGACCATGTAGGTCCAACAGAACTCGAGCCCATGCTGCGTGAGTAATCAATCAGGATGGCGTGTTTATAAATAACTATTGGTTGGTATGGTTTGGTTTGATGTCATTTATGTTGTGAGAGAGCAACGTCCGTTATTACTGACTAATGTAATGAGCCAATCGCTGCTATGACTTGTTCTTGTCGGTCATATGAATATTTGCAATAAATCGCGTGTTGGTTGTGATGGTTTGGTTTGATGCTGGACTGTTTTACAAAAAAGTGGAGATCGATCAGGATAGCTTGTTTAAAGGTACATATTGGTTGGAATGTTTGGTTTCATATTTGAGAACAGATATCGATCAGGATAGGCTGACCAAAAGGAGATTGAATAATAAAAATGTTTGATATGATGGTAGAGAGCGGAAATCGATCAGGATGGCGTTCTTAAAGGTTACCATATTGGTTGGAGTGTTTTGGTATGATAGTTAATTGTATTATAAGAGAGCAGAGACAAACTCCAAGTTTAAATTCTATAACTTATAATAGTAAACCTAGGTCAATTGGATTCTTAAAACACTACCGAGATTTCCCAACAACAGTACTATATTTGAGTTTTAATTTCTAATCTAATGTTTCATTTATTTCAATTGAAAAAGAAACAGGAATATTGTTTTGGATACAATGGTATCGAAAATTTGGTTTTACATCTCGTTACTAAAACAGGCGTATAACATTAAAGCCTGCACTCAAATAACGTCACACCTCATTGATTTAAACATTATTTTATATTCATGTATTATTACTTTCCAGAATTCCTAGAAGAGACAATAAAGCGTGTGTTTGATCCATCTCTAAACTTATTCCGTGTGACGAGTGAGGAAAGGCTGTATCCCTCACCAACTTCCGGTCTGCAGGAAAACCATCTGCAGCTGTTCGAGTTTATTGGCCGGATGTTGGGGAAGGCTGTTTATGAGGTAAATATGCTCACAGCGTATATCCATCAGGTATGGCACGAAAATGTTGCTAATCGAGATACTTGCAGTTCCTCTCCATCTAGATAGTTTAAAACATAGAATTGAATTTACTTAGGAACATACACTTTGATATGTAGATTCTGAAATGCTCACTAATGTCACCTCCACTATGAGCTGATAGACTAAGATGGGTGACCTGATATGTCTGGGCATCTATTGTCTAAAAAAAAACAAATTCATTTCTCCATACCATGAATCAAAATATGGTCCTGTTAATCTAATATCCTTTCGACTTTATAGTATGCTACGTTTGATTTGGTAGCATGCCACGTTTGACTTTGTAGTATGCCACTATACACATCGAATTATAAACGTTATATAATTATTAATATTTTTTTTATGAATGTATTCTTCAGCAGTTTCACGTACGATGCATGCAATTTTAAAAAACTTATAAAACAAATTCCAAATAGAACAAAACCAAGTGGTCAATATTTAATTATTTACATTGCTGTTACTTCCAGGGAATAGTGGTAGATGTGCCGTTCGCCTCATTCTTCCTCACGCAAGTGCTGGGGCAGACTCAACAAGCACTCTACAGCTGGATCGACGAGCTGCCTTCGCTTGACAGAGACCTGTACAGGAGTCTCACTTATATCAAACATTTTCAGGTATGCTATTTACTAATTTAAAATAGAATAGAATAACTCTTTATTGCACATCAAACACAAATTTACAAAAGAAATTAACATACAGTTTACAGTGAGGTACAATTGGCGGTCTTATCGCTTATAGCGATCTGTTACAGACAACCTTTGGAAGGTGAGATCGGTAAATTAGTTATCTGTGTAGATGCACAAAACAAGCTTACTTTAAAACTAACTTATTTAATTGAAATAATAAATAATAACATTTATATGAATTATACAAAATAATATACATACTTAACGAATATAAACTCACATACATATAAAACTACTTATATAATAATACTTTTATATATACAAGCAATACAAATACCTAAATAAAATACACATTACGTTTTAGAAACATAAGTAATACATATAGTTTAAAAAGCAACAGTATTAGAGCGCTTCAGTGAGATAGTGTTGTTTCACCAGATCTTTGAACACATTCAGTGAGTTAGCCAATCGCATCTCCACAGGAAGTGCGTTCCACAATTGCACAGCGTGTACAGAAAAAGAGGAGCCATAGAAATTGGTTGAATGAGAGGGAATAGTTAATTGAAGATTATGGTCTGAACGTAAGTTAAGGTTATGGGAAGAAGAGAAGAATTGAAAACGTTCTTTTAGATAGAAAGGGGTGGCAGGATTGAACAAGATAGAGTAAAGAAGAGACAAAGTATGCGCATTTCGAACGATAAACAGACACGTGATCATACTTACGCAATCCAAAAACAAACGTGATGCATAAGTTTTGGAGACGCTCTAGTTTATTTAGTTGTTCTTCCGTTTAATCAAGATAACAGGTATCAGCGTAATCCAAAATTGGAAGGAGTAGAGATTGAGCTAACGCAGTTTTGGTAGCAGTAGGTAGAAAATTACGCAGTCTCCTGTGGGAGCCCGCTAACGCAAACATCCTTCGGCTTACCAATTTTAATTGGGGTACCCAAGATAAATTGCAATGGAGAACACAAATGGATCAAAATATCTATACCTAATGCACTTGAATCTTTGGTGTATACCACGTACATTACAATAGTTTTTATTTCACGTCAATACATGCAGTATTTCCGATGCAGCGACCTCGAGAAGTTCAACCCCGTTTTCAAATCTTCAGATTTCGCGCGCATTTTAATTTTACGTCACAACCCGTGAGCCGGCCGGTCATTGCCACCGCGAAAAGTCGGTCCGTTGGGAATGGTGCGATTGTTTCTTGATTTATTCCTTTTATATGCTCGTTTACAATACAGTAATATAAATGATAGGTACTTCTGCCAACCCTTACGGGGGTAACTGTGTGAACGTTTCAGTTTTGAGAGTTGAGTTGTTACAAAAACTTCCTGCCTGATAGCTGAAGTAAAAGCTAAAAACCACTTATTGAAATTGAGAAGAATTAATTTTCGGCACAGAATAGCACTAAATCGTTTCTTCACAACGGTAAAAAATGTGACTTACTTAGCAAATTGGTCGCTTTTTCTAGGAGAATAGTAGACGATGCGGCTGGAGACCCATCACCAATCAACAACAACCTTTATTATTTAATCTTTTCCCAACTGAAGTTCCAAAAGTAGCTAACAAATTTCTAATGCTTTATAGCCGTGATTATATTTGTATTGCTGTGTAGTGTCAGCTTAGAATAGCACTACCCCATTTTTTTCCGGTCGGTGTACGTAAAAGGCGACTAACGGTAATGGGGCTTTTATGGGATTTTTGGGCGATGTGGTTGGAGATCTATCACCGACAACCTTTATTTTACTATATTTTCCTCACTCAACTTTCCAAAAGTGGATGAGGAATTTCTTATTCCTCAGTTCTGGCTACCCCTTCTAGGGGTTTATAGCCGATTGTATGTATGTATGTATGATAAAACTTTTATTTTTAGATTTCAGTGGCTTTTGATAGTCTCCTATAATAGTTAAGAATAATAGACACATACAAAAACTTTGATACATACAGATTCTCACATCTATAAATCCCTAGACGGGGTAGCCAGAGCTAAGGAATTAGAAATTCCTCAGCCACTTTTGGAAAGATAAGTAAGGAAAAAATAGTTAAATAAAGGTTGTTGTTGGCCTCAAACCTTATCACCCAAAAATCCCTTAAAAGCCTCAATACCGTTAGTCGCCTCTTATGTACACCCACCGGAAGAGGGGTAGTGCTATTCTATGCCAACACTACACAGCAAGGAAAAAGATGTATCTAGTGTTTTAACTGCAGAGTTGAAACACTGAGGCACAATACTGTATTTATTTGCCATTTTGCATCACAAAACTATAAAAACTCCATGCGTACGCAAGCGAGAGCGGCGAATGGCTGGGCTGTGACGTCACATCGTCACTTCGCCCGCGCAAACCGCATTTAACTCCGTCGGCCAAAATGCGCACTTTGAACCTAAATATTTCAGTCATTTTCAAGTTATGAAAAAAGTAAAAATACAGTTTTTCTCGTAATTTTTTGGAGATTTATTTAGCGTATAAAATAAAAAACGTCGGTCAGGTCCATTGATCATAATGTCTAAGTTCCTTACCACTTAAAAGGGATTGATGTTCCGTCAAATAACACAGGTGGCAGTGATTTGTAATCAATTTGTATTTGTATTTATTTATTCATCAAACAATATTCATTGTGTCAGAATTGATACAACTAACTTAGGACTAACTTAAATCTATTTTAAATATACAATTAATAATAGTGAATAAATCAAAATAATCAAAAAAATAATAATCACAAAATGCTAAATAAATGTCAAATAGTTAAATTAAAATTCGATAGTATTAAAAAAAATTTATTTAAATGCAATGCTCCAATTCTCTTATGTCGTATATACAATTATCTAAAAGAAAAACTTTCAGCTTTTTCTTAAAAACTAGAGGAGATTCTATTAGTCTTATTTCATTTGGAATACAATTATAAATTTTCGTTATCTGATATCTTGGGGCATGTTCAACTATTTTGTACAAGGGAACATTTTCTTGTTTGAGGTAGAAATCTTTTCTTCTTTTGGACTCTCTTATTAACTTATTCTGTTCTGTCTCAATGCAACCACATTTATCTCTAAAGTTTGTCAAGAGCACGTATACATAAAGAGCAGGAACTGTTAAAATCTTTAATCTCTTAAAAAAATCTTTGCATGATTCTCTATACGATAGTCGTAAGATAATTCTTAGGGCTCTTTTTTGTAAAACAAATGCTTTCCTTATATTATACTGATAACTATTTCCCCAGTATTTTATACTATAACGTAGCTTAGACTCAACAAGTGCGTAATATACCATTTTCAAATGATTTAAATCAATTTCGTCCCTTAAACTTCTCAAAGCATAACATGCTGAGCTGAGAGAATTTTCAATCACTGTCAGTTCCTTCTTCCAGTTCAATTGCGAATCAATATGGACGCCTAAAAACTTAATTACATCCACTGCGCAAACTTGGACATCATTTAAATAGACATTTATTGTTTCTTTATTTCTTATTGTAGGTTTAAACAAAATTAAATTAGTTTTTACAACATTCAAAATTAAATTATTGTGTTCAAACCAATAATTAAAAGCAGCTAGGGCAACATTTGTCTTTTCTTCCAACTCTGGTAGTGTTTTCGCTGATATAACAGAATTGGTATCGTCTGCATACATGACTACACTTATATCCGGCAGAATATTTTTAATAAAATTTATGAGGTCATTTATGAATATTATGAACAATATAGGTCCCAAAATCGATCCCTGGGGAACTCCCCTAGTAATATCGATAATTTTAGATTTGTTAGTAATTTCATTATTGGCCTCCGTACCTTTTACTTCTACAATTTGTTTTCTGTTTGTCAAGTAGGAATGTAACAAAACCAAAAATATTCCATTAACTCCATAATGCTTAAGCTTATATTCTAATATTTCGTGCTCCATCGTATCAAAAGCAGATTTTAAATCTAAAACAAGCGCTCCTACTTTAAGTTTACTATTTAAATTTAATGTTACATCATCAAGAAACGTATCAATGGCGTCCTTAGTTCCTATATTATGTTGGTATCCAAATTGTCTTTTGCTAATAATGTTATGAGTGGTCAAATGGTTTAAAAGTCTATTTTTAAGAAGTTTTTCATATACTTTTGAAATGACTGGAAGCAATGATATGGGCCTATAGTTTTTAGGATCTGTTTTTGAGCCTTTTTTGTAAATCGGAAGCACTCGAGCTATCTTTAGCTGATCGGGAAATAAGTTTTGTTTAATACACTTATTAAAAAAAAATGTCAGAGGTTCAGCTAAAAGATCTAAGTTTTCTTTTATTACACTAATTGGAATTTCATCGTACCCGCAGGAATGTTTGTTTTTCATCCTTTTTATTATTCGTGTTACTTCGTCAATGTTTGTTTTAGTTAAATCTATATTTTTGTCAATTCTATCAGTATATGCGTCGATAATTTGTTTATGTACAAGTGGATTAATATTATTTTGTGCTATTCTTAGTTTTGATCCGTGGTCGAATTCAGTTGCAAATATGTTCGCTACCTCTAGGCTATTTTGTATAATTTTATCTTCAACTTTTAAGGTTATTTCTTTCTCGCATTTTTTCCCTGTATTTTTGTGCTTGTTTACTATAGACCAAATAGTTTTAGACGCATTTTTTGACTCATGAAGCTTGTTTTGTAAAGTTAATTGTTTCGTCAATCTAATTACTTTTCTAAATAGCCTAATGTATTTGACTTTGTATTCTTGAATTGATGGATGTAGTTCCGTTTTATTACATGAACACAAAAACCTTTTCATTTTGCTAGAAGTCTTAATTCCATTCGTTATCCACTTATATTTTTTATTCTTTTCTTCATGATTGATAATATTCTTTTTATGTCTAAAACTACTCTTAAAAGAATTACTTAGCTTAACTAAAAAACCGTTAACACCTTGTTCAATAAGGTTACTTTTAAAAACATTTCGTCTAAAGTTTAAATTATTCCGTTTGTTAAATATTCTACATTCCTTTGTATATGTGGTTTTATTAAAATATTTATTATGCTCTAAGGTAATGTTACATAATAAAGCTGCATGTCCATCAGCTATATTATTATGTATCACCTCGCAGTTAAGTACATTTTGTTCTGGAATGTTTGTCACAAAATTATCTATACAGGAGATTGTTTCATTTCTTATAAAAGTCGCAGAGTTAATTAGCGTCCTGAAGTTATAACAATTTAGTAATGATAAAAAATCTTTCTTTTTATCGTCGTCCTTAAACATATTGACATTAAAATCACCGCAAATCATGCACTTTTTGCTGAAAAACTTGTCTAAAAAAAGTTCTAGCTGTTCTAAAAATTTGATAAAATTATTTTCTTGAGGTGTTCTATAAAAACAAAATATATATGAATTTGTAGTCTTATCCTTAATACCACTTATTTCAAAATAATCTTGTTTATAAAAATTTTCAATTCCCTCGATTTTGGTACAATCCGTATAATTATTTAACGCCATAACAAGCGTACCCCCTCTTTTTTTATTACACCTTGTATTATAAGATACTAGCGACCCGCCCCGGCTTCGCACGGGTGCAATGCAAAATAAAATATACCTACTACAGAATGTCCTTTTGGTTAGTGCTGGAGTAAAAAATATTAACTTACTATTCGTTCGACTAAAAACAAAAGATTATCAACAACAAAATATACCTATTCTATTCAGTTCTTCTATGAACTTAACTATAATTTTCATTAATTGAAAATGCTCGCCATAATACTAAATTGTCTTAACTCTAAATGCAAATCAAAGTCTTAATGGAAGAAATACCAAGAAATATGGTTTTAAGCTAATCCTATCTAACCTAATGTACTTACAATACTACTAATATAATAATAAAAATTAAAAGATAATCAACAACAAAAGATACTTATTCTATTCAGTTTAATTAATTCTTGATATTTTCCTCGCTAGAGAGCTCCGATAAACGCGTGCGATCGCTGCAAATCATAATGTGCTATAAGGCGAAGCGCGTTTTTTTTTTTTTTTGTTTACCGGTGGGGAAATCCTCATAGGATCCCGGACTATGAGGATTTCCCCACCGGTTCGGTGCTGCTGGCCCTGCGGCCTATGCGGCGTCACCTTAATATGGCGTGGCAAAGGAGTGTACCTAAGCTAAGTCGGATAGGAGGCGAAGCGCGGGCCATCGACGCGCTATTTATAGGCACGCGCCGCCCGGCGTAAACAACTACGACCCTGCATTTTAAATTTGTAATATCTTCGGTAATATTCACTTAAATTACATGCTGTAAAAAGCATATTGATCTATAATAAATGCACAATTTATTTAAGGTACTTAATTGGATAAGGATTAATGCTGTATTGATTAAAATCACTTCGTAAATAACCATTTTTTAGTAAAGAATAAAAATGGTTATGCTGGGTTATCCCTAAGAGATAGACATATACCATCGCGGGCTTTTTTGTTGAACTTTTTAAGGTGAACAATACTGTAGTACATTATTTTGGTCTATCTCGTAGGGTTCAGCCAGCGTTTGCAATATAAGCGCAAAAAAACGTGCTTATTTACGACATCACATAAGAAATCTTTAAATTTATCAGTGTTTCTCTACTATATTATGCATTTATTATACATACAAACCTTCCTTAAGAATCACTCGATCTTTTA
This sequence comes from Bedellia somnulentella, assembly GCA_963576735.1. Taxonomy (NCBI): domain Eukaryota; kingdom Metazoa; phylum Arthropoda; class Insecta; order Lepidoptera; family Bedelliidae; genus Bedellia; species Bedellia somnulentella. Next base: position 15,237,638 of record OY755173.1, on the reverse strand, counting down.
AAAAAAACCGCATCAAAATCCGTTGCGTAGTTTTAAAGATCTAAGCATACATACGGACATACAGCGAAAGCGACTTTGTTTTATACTATGTATTGATGACTGTGTAATTATTCATGTTAAACATTGGAGCCGCAATCGTATCAAGAAAATGTTCACTTATACAAACATAATTGACAGGATTCTTCACTGCATCTATAAATAGCTCAATTTCCTCTTTTTTATTACTAATACCACAAACGTTTTGATGCATGATTTTTATAGTAGTAGTTTTGTTATAAAAGGATAATTCACTAGTCGAGAAATAACTGTCTGTTTTCCAAACAATCTACAAAAATCTCATTATTTTCTATCAAATCATTATTTGGAAAAGTATTTTTGTTTGAAATGACATTGAAATCCTAGGAATCATTCGAGAACTACCGACTATTATTATTTGTGATTTATTTGGATTGACTACTAGCCCATATGCCTCACTTTATCGCAAAATTAGCGATTTAGATTATAGATTTATTTTAAAATTAGAATTTAGAATAATATTAGATTAAAAATAACGAAGTAATTTTGAAAACGTGGAATACTTTTAAGCTAAGGTAGCATAAACCTGTGCCTGGATTTCAAAGCTGAGTCTGACAACCACACCGTGTACTGTTGTACATAATATCTATACACATTATATACCGTATGTATAAAGACTCCGTCATTAGTTTCCAACAGTGCAGTGCAGGAAAAGACTATCGCCACGATCCGGGAAAATTTCTCGAGTTTTGTTAACATTCATTTTTTTTTCATTCATGCCCTTTTATTCTATCTTTATATGTTTAAAACTTAGCGTTATTTAAAACAAAATACCAAAGCTTTTTATTGTTATTTCAAATTTTGATAATTTGATTGAAATATTCACTTGTAAAACATATTAATATATAAATCAACAGGGTGATCTCTCATCGTTGGAACTAACATTTTCTGTGGACGAAGACCGGCTTGGTGTTATAGTGACACATGAGTTAGTTCCCGGAGGCAAGGCGATACCCGTTACCAATGAAAATAAGTGAGTATATTTTTTATAGGTGAGGGAAATAGGGATGAATATGTGGCTATATCATGAATGTTTCATAAAATAATAAACTAATTTTGGGCTGAAAAATTTGAGCCATAATACATCTTAAAGTAACGGGTTTTGTAGAGACAACACTCTAAGATAATATTCCATATGTAAAAGAAAAAAAAAACTTTGGATTGTTAAGAAACATAACATATAACATAACATAAACGTTCACGCCGTTTATCCCCGAAGGGGTTGGCAGAGGTACCAATACTCCTGAACTCACATGGCAAGCGCCATCTAGTTTCCAGAGAAGGTACCCACGTTTTGCTAAGACAGTGTACTCACGTGATAGGGGGCAGGCCTATCGCCGTTTTGTACGAATACACTGTCGCATGACTAAGTACAACTCAGCCATGTGGGTTTCCTCACGATGTTTTCCCTCACCGTTAGCAACCATGATAAATTAACCACACATATGACTTTAGAAAAGACAAATTGGTGTAGGCCCGTCCCAGGATTGGAACTCACGCCCTTCTGTTTTTCGGGCGGGTGTTCTATCCACTGGACTATCATGTTAAGAAACATTAATACTTATCACTTACATACATACATACATACATACATATACTCACGGCTATAAATCCCTAAAAGGGGTAGCCAGAGCTGAGAAATTAGAAATTCCTCGGCCACTTTTGGAAGTTGAGTGGGGAAAAGATGGTACAAATAAAGGTTTTTGGTGATGGGTCTCCAACCGCATCGCCCAAAAATCCAATAAAAAGCCCCAATACCCTTAGTCGCCTCTTACGACACCCGTGGGTAGAAAGGGGTAGCGACATTCTAAGCCGGCACTTCCTTTATTTATTCTTTATTTATTAGTAATAATCCCCACATGAGGTTTTCATGAACAAAAAGATTTAAATAAACTACTTGTGTTATTAAAATAAAACATTAAATGTAAAGCTTACGTGACTTGTTTCAAAGCGTGGGTAGCAAAAAGTATAACGTTACATAAGTTTTCACCTATAATAGAAAACTTATATTTTTATTTTATATTTCAGGATAAACTACATTCATTTGATGGCGCACTTCAGAATGCACACACAGATCAAAGACCAAACTATGGCTTTTATAAAAGGATTCCGAACTATTATCAACCCTGAATGGCTGTCGTTGTTTTCAACCCCAGAGGTAAGACTAATTGTTTACACTTTTTATGTATGTAGTTTTCAATCATCTTCCATACTGTTTGTCGAGCAGGGATACTTTATAACAGACCAACAGGGAACTGAATCAGTTATTTGTAAATTTTATAGTTAGTAATGTCGGGTTTCGTAAGAGGCGACTAAGGGTATTGGGGCTTTTTATTGGATTTTTGGGCGATGCGGTTGGAGACCCATTACCAAAAACCTTTATTTTTACCATCTTTTCCCCACTCAACTTCCAAAAGTGGCTGAGGAATTTATAATTCCTTAGCTTTGGTTACCCCTTCTAGGGAAATACAGCCGTGAGTATATGTATGTATGTATGTATAGTCTTATGATAGCTTACGGGGATTAAACTTTAACTATCTCTGGATAGACCTCCCTTATTCCCGGAGCGCACTGTATGGCATAAGTCTCCCGCTTCGACACCTTGTTAGAACTCTTTTCTATTCTCTTTTCGTTATAGTTTAGGTACATACACATTTGCTCAGCTGCCCGGCTCACTCAAAGTCACGGTTTAGCCAAACAGGCCACTAGGCTAGCAGCAAGCAATCCGTTCGGCAAATAACGATTACAAAAGCATACTTTATACATATTCTCACGGCTATAATTTTCGGGGGTAACCAGAGCCCGCATCGCCCAAAAATAACTTATAAGTCCCAAAACTCTTAGCCGTTTCTTACGACCGCCCACGTGAATAAACGAGGTAGTACTATTCTAAGCCTAAGGATTCTAAAAAAAATATTATTAAATTAAGTAAGTAGTGAAAAATATTAACTTATTTCAATATTGTCTGCAGCTCCAACGCCTCATAAGCGGCGACAACGTTCCCCTAGACTTGCGCGATCTTCGCCGCCACACCCAATACTACGGAGGCTTTCACGACTCTCACCGGGTCGTTTGTTGGCTGTGGGACGTCTTGCAACGGGATTTCACCGAGCAGGAGCGCGCCATGTTCCTCAAAGTAACCTCACATACATACACACACACACACACACATAACGCCATGTTCCTCAAAGTAACCTCACATACATACGTAACTACCACGACTCTCATCGCGTCGTCTGTTGGCTGTGGGACGTCTTGCAGCGGGATTTCACTGCGCAGGAACGCGCCATGTTCCTCCAAATAATCTCACATACGTACACACACACACACACACTCATAACGCCATGTTCCTCAAAGTAAACTCACTTACATACATACATAAAGACACACACACATACATAACTACCACGACTCCCACCGAGTCGTTTGTTGGCTGTGGGACATCTTGCAGCGGGATTTCACCGAGCACGAGCGCGCCATGTTCCTCAAAGTAGCCGCACTTATAGTTCATTCACTTAGATAGTGTCGCTCTTTATCGCGCCGCCTTCGCGCGTGTTGCAGAACATCACATGACGCCGCCGCGACAAAGATATCTAAGTGAACGAACTATACACACATACACGAACTACTGTAATACTAATACTAATACAGGTTCCACGACTATACTGCCTATAATTAAAACAACTTATGACTTTCGGATATTTTAATCGCGTGTTATTACATGGTTTTTAAAAGCCCGACGTTTCGAAATCTTTTCAGTTATCATGGTCACGGGAACACTGAAGTGTTATTTGTCATTATACAGTACTATAAAATTATTAATACTAACTACCTTCACAAAATTTAAGACTCCAGATAACATTAGCTCTTTTTGTACTTAGCAAATATTAAACGCAAATGTTACTTAAATTTTGTGAAGGTAGTTAGTATTAATAATTTTATAGTACTGTATAATGGCAAATAACACATCAGTGTTCCCGTGAACATGATAACTGAAAAGTTTTCGAAACGTCGGGCTTTAAAAAACCATGTAATAACACGCGATTAAAATATCCGAAAGTCATAAGTTGTTTTAATTATAATGTGCAATCGTGAAAATCTTAGAAAATACTATACTGCATATACATATTTTTTTAATCTTATTTTCTTCAAGCTAATTATCTGAAGGCAAAAAGCTCTTAGGAGACTGATGAGTGCTTTATTATTAAATAACTATTAGTCTTGCTAGTATTTTTACATTTCTTACTGTAGTTTATATTTTTGCAGTTCGTGACGTCATGTTCCAAACCGCCAGTGCTAGGATTTGCTCATCTGAAGCCGCCGTTTTCTATCCGATGCGTGGAAGTCGGTGATGATGAAGACACGGGGGATACTATAGGTGAGAATTGCAACTTTCCATAATCAACTCGTTAGAGCTCCGATTTTTTATTCCGAAAAGTTCTGTACTTATTAAAAGGTCACCCATTTGAGGAAGTCTCTTCCACTGACCTCGAATGCAGTGATAACAAAACAAACTATTTAACAAGGAGAGAAGGGTTATGGAATATATACATCGTCATTAAATCGCTCTAAGTTTTAAAATCACTTGCTATTCAAAAAACAATACACCGGTTGTTTCTCGCAATAAACGAGTCTGAAATATATTTCATTGAATGTTATAAATCATCTATGATAATCATTGGATTTTAGTCAAATGTGAAAGGATACAATTATATACTACATACAAGATCTATGTAAACTGCAGTAACATTTACGACTGAATAAATGATTTTAATGGTTTTTTCAGGGAGTGTTATTCGAGGATTCTTCACAATACGCAAGAAGGATCCTCTGAACCGACTGCCAACCTCATCGACGTGTTTCAATCTGCTCAAATTACCAAACTATCAAAAACGAAGCACGCTAAGAGATAAACTGCGGTATGCGGTCTCCAGTAATACAGGCTTTGAGCTTTCCTAAATAACGATGAGCCAATTTCAGGCTATAACTATATATAGTAGCAGCGATATGAACCGAGTCGTTGGTCACATAATTTCCCTGTATCTATCTCACTTCCACTTTAAGATCCTCACGCGCTGCCTTTGTCTCCCTCTCTTTCTCCCTCTGACGACTCAATTTCTTAACGCACCTACTATGGCCCCGAATCGTTAACTTACATTTGTAACTACAGTTTGGAAATACATGCATTTTATTGAAATCTTTTCACTGTTAAGTGATAATATTATACAGAATATCGCAAAATATACTGAATATGGAATCAGGTTATAATCCAACTAACAAATTTAGCATTGAAAAAATAGAACGAGCGTCTATTGTTATACGATGATTTTGAAAACTTGCCAGTCCTTGATAGCCCAGTGGGTAGAACACTCGGTTATCGTGCAAAACGACTAGTGTTCAAATCCTGGGTCGGGCCTACACCAATTTGTCTTTTCTAAAGACATATGTGTGATTAATTTATCATGGTTGTTAACGGTGAGGGAAAACATCGTGAGGAAACCCACATGGCTGAGTTGTACTTAGTCATGTGACAGTGTATTCGTACAAAACGGCGATAGGCCTGCCCCCTATCACGTGAGTACACTGTCCATGCAAAACGTGGGTACTCTGAACACCAGGTGACAAAGTCATGTGATGTTCAGAAGTATTAGTACCTCTGCCAACCCCTTTTGGGATATTCGGCGTGAACGTTTATGTTATGTTAATTTTTAGATTTAATTTCCGTTCGAGACATGTAGAATGTATGTCACTATTTGAAATCGTTGGTGGAAACTTTTTTTTACATTTCATTATCTTTTGGTCTTCAGTTATGTACATTTTGCGTACTGCACAGTTCCCTTGTCACTCAACCACAAACATACAAATGGTAAGATCGCAGTATCGAATTGTTTTTTTAAGTATCTTCCAGAGTACCTTTGCTGTTTTAACTATTGAAATAATCCTCAAACCCATAGCCATATTGCAGAGATAAGATCTGAACTATGGCCTATGTCTTGTCTTTTTATCAGTCATTAACCAAGGAGCTGTATTTGTATACATATTGATTCCTTCATTGTATTTATTCCCTGATCATTTATGAAGCACAGTTTTTTCATGAAATGTTAACGATTCGGACTCGTATTTCAACTCGTTTCTAACGTGTGTTAATGATTGTTGATATTTCATACTGGGTGTTGTTATGATTTAGTGTAATAAAATATGATTATCCAAAATATAAACTTAAGAATGTTTTGTGTCGAAAGCGCGATATACTGTTTTGGCTGTAAGTGTTTCTAAGTTTTCAATTTTAGGATGTTCCATTCAAATTGCACTTTAGATAGGAGGTATATTTATATCACTTAAATACCCGTTTTTTAACTAAGCCGATGAGGAACCAAAATTATGGAACAATAAATACATAATAGTGAGGTAATTCGAATAATTTTATTCCAAGACGGAACCCGGCAGTGGTGTAAAAACAATATTCTATATCTACTGGAACTATCATAAAGCTTTGGAATATGCGCCGAATATTTTATAAACATGTTTAAAATAAGTAAGTCGCTTGTCACTTAATGTGAAAAGACAAAATCGAGGTAAATGTATTACGTATTCTATGAAATATTGTATGGTACTAAGGCGCAGTTTATACTGAAGTGGCGTGGCGTGGACGTATGGCGAAAGCGTGTAATGAAACAAACACAATATACACCTTAATGTCACTTGGAATAGTGTTGTATTTGGTATAGCAAGATTTGCGTCCGCGCCACCAGCCGACAAACGCCCCTTGACACCGCTACAGGGCGCGCAGTGGCCAAATACGACGCTATTCTAACACAATATACACCTTAATATTACGTATTATTAAGGTGCACATTGTGTTTCTTTCAATACATGCTTCCGCTATACGTCCACGCCACGCAAAGAGACCTTAGCTTAATAAAGAATGTCAATATCCGTAAGTGGTTCAGTGTATTTCCACTGACTTAAGCGAAGCAAATGTATAACCAACAAGAGTCATAACATTGAATCAACCAGCAGGGTGTAGAGATAACGTATTTTGACAATTAGTTTTTAGCGGAATTTTTTACTGGACTACGTTTGCTTTCCGCTCTATTTATTTAAGTCGTCTATGGCGCCACGCCACTGCAGTATAAATCACGCTTAAGACTTCGCATTGAAAACAAATCAAAGCCGTTTTCGAATAGTTGAAAACATAAAAGGTGCTATCGAGAAAGTCTGTGTTTGTGAAAACGATTTATTAATAACGCGGAAATACTACGTGAATTATAACATTTTCATTGTTATTACGACGTAATAATGAAATAAAATAGTGATTCTTTAAAAGAAAACAGAAAGAAAGAGAGATTTAGATACAGATTTTTTACGGGGGTAAATATGCTGTATGCTCAATAATAAGACAGAAAATATTTATCCCCGTTCAATTTAAAAAGGAGAAATTTATTCTTTATACAAAACCAGTGGTTTACCATATTCGCATGCTGCCATAACGAAACACATCATAAGTGTATTGATAATAACACGTAAGGCGATACTTAACCTGTGACATCCCGGCGGCGTGCCCATCGCGTAAAACCGTCAAATCAAAGACGGCCTCCAACGCCATCAAATGTGACCAACCAATGGGTCGGCGGGATAAATTGAAAATGAATCGTTGACCTACGAATGGGGCGCCGGGATGTGACAAGTTAATCTACAATTCAATATTTATAATATGGATTGTAGGTTAATTTGTCAGATCCCTCCTTAAGTGGAAATATTTTACTCAGTCAACCACTATTGGCATTTGATTACATACTCATATCATAGCAAAAAATATAGTTGAAACAAAATTGGCAGGTCGAAACAAAATATGGGCTGTTTTTTTACTATAATGATCAAGTGCTTTCCCTGACTGTATATGCCTTTCGTTAAAAAAATATAAATCAATATGGAATTTTTAATAAACTGCTTTTAGTCCAGTCAAAATAGACTAAATTATGATCCAAGTTTGCATTAATTCCCAACAAGCTGGATTTTTGTGTCAGCCTTAAATACGTCATTACAAATGATATGTCAAAAGTCCCCATCGATCCCGCTTGTGCGTTGTTTTTTATTCGAGGTCAAAGGTCACAAATTTGCGTTTTTTTTGCGTATATCTCTGAAACAACGAGAGTTATCGAAAAATAGTTCGAACAAAGTTTGTAGATCGTAAAATTGTCTACAAAAAATATCTGAACACTTTTTTTCTACAAAGCATTGCTTTCGAGATATCGTGATTTTAGACTGTAGGATCATCGTATTTTCAACTATATGCACACATTTTCGCACCACCTTTGAGGTAGTGTAGACGGCGCTTTTTTTTAACGTCGTTTCCCCAGTAGGAATACTCCACAAAATATCCTGAAATGCGTTCTCTCGATCCCACACAACACGATGTAGCAGGTATCCTCCATCGATGATGTAGGTAGCATTTGCACTTTCGATATCAATGTTCACACATTCAAAGCAATCATAAATGGCTGACTTCTGTGTCTTACGCATTCCAATTACATCAAAGAGCGATAAAGGGTAAGGGGCTAATTCGTACTCGAAGAATTTTTCAAGCTCATCTTCAAATGACTTCGTAATACTCATGCGTTGAAATAATAATACAGGATCTATTGGGACCTTCTCGTCATGAATCTTCATGGTACTGTTCATAGGTAATAGAGGTAGTACTTTATCAGCACGTTTCAATTTAATATTATTAAATGTTTGGCCCATCATTTTACTCATAGATGCAATACCCACTTCACGAGCATTATAGCAATTGATTTTATCATCTCCGACGACTCCATTTTCAATGGACATGATTTTGTGCAATTCAGGAAAAGGATCATGTGATGAAAACCATTCACGAAGTTTCTTGATGTCCATTCACGAAGTTTCTGACCCGAGAAATGGAGTATCGCAGGCAGATGTTTCTGAAGGCCAACCGCCCAATAGAATTAGGGAGGGACGATGACTCGCTCAGAATTGTATATTTTTTACGTACTTGTGTGCATGGGGCAAATAAAACTATGTTCTGAAAAGTTTTGTGTAAATGGTTAACTCAATAATGCATACTAGCCATGTGTGAGTGCATATTCGTGTTTTCTATGTTTAAAATAGCCATTATTAAACCGTACAAGAAAAAGTGTTGAGATATTTTTTGTAGACAATTTTACGATCTACAAACTTTGTTCGAACTATTTTTCGATAACTCTCGTTGTTTCAGAGATATACGCAAAAAACGCAAATTTGTGACTTTTGACCTCGAATAAAAAACAACGCACAAGCGGGATCAATGGGGACTTTTGACATATCATTTGTATTTGTAATGACGTATTCAAGGCCCATACAAAAATTCAGCTTGTTGGTAATTAATGCAAACTGGAATGTCTAATTTGACTGGACTATTTATAAGGAAAGCAATGTAATTCGAATTTAACTTTTTATATGGATATTATCATATAAAAAAATATGTGTATGATCTCAGTAACGTCACAATTCAGATGGTTCGAACCAAATTTTGCAAATATTGATTTCAAACATGTGTGCATTCATGAAATGAATATCTAATATTATATAACAAGAGACTAAGAATGCAATGCATATAAATAAAATTTCTGAAGTAGGACTATTCAGTGAATACATTTTGGTGTTGTAGTATGTGTCTAGTTAATCAATTAGTATAAAACAAAAAATATTTTGAGTGAGTATTTGCAATAAACTTGTTTTATTTTAGTATTACCAGGGATATTAAATTATTTCTGTTCTAGTTTAACTAATATGTACCAAATCCAAAAACTAAGAATAAGGATGTTATACTTTATATCGAATAGTATAGAAATATATAAGTGTCTATATAAGGGTCTAAAAAAATAGGTGGTATAGATCTCATGTTTTCATAGTCTTGAGTTCCTTAATTGAAACATTGAAATCTTTTATGAGTTAGTATTCATTGCTCTTTATGCTGAAACAATATTAGGAAAAGTACTGTTTGTACTATTTTTTTAAGAAAAATGACATGCAATGTATCTATTTCACCGTTTACACAATGACAATATAATGAACTAAATCTCAATTTTAAAATTTCCACCTATCACTTATAATAATGGTTTAAATTCCTTACTTTCAGACATGTCGTAGTTAAATATTAACTGAGACTATTTCCATATTCTTATAATAGAAATCGAATGGAACATAAAAATTCTAAACGTATATTTTATACTTGTGGCTATTTTAAGTTGTTTCGGTTTAATTTTTTCTTAAACTATCAGTTAGTGGTCAGAATCATTATAATACTACTTAAACTAACTAAAGCTTTAGCATTTTTAATACAAAGGCTACTGTAATAAGGGGGAGGTCGATACATCACCTTCCTAAACAAGAAAGTGATATGTAGAGATCGCCAAACCATACTATATACATCGTAAAATATTTAATAAGTCTGTGTTATTGTGTGCTTGCGTGTAATAATTTCCTAAATATGAACAGCTATCTATGTTTTAGTATGCAAATTAAGAGTAATTTTATTTTTTTTCACGAATAATGTTACATTATCAGAATGAACTATGGAAATTGTGGTTTCTGTTTATGCAAACTTATCAAATGCAATCCGCTTTTTATGCATAAAATCTGTTATAATATCTCAAATTATTTAGCCATTTAATATGTTATTGTAATCATAAGTCGTCGGTGTTTTATAAAGTTAGTGTAAATGTTGTAAAATAAATTAATCATTAAAACTTGGTGTTAAGAACTATTTTTCAACAGTTTCTGACGTTTGTAACTAAAGCTAAAATTGATTACTGTATTGTAGTGGTTTCTGTTGTAGTTACATATAATATAATACACATAAAACAAGTGGGCAGTGTAATTTGTATGTTACATCGATCAATATAAGGTTATTTTGTACTAGACACGTAAACTTGTATTAACACTGTGATTCTCTGTGATAATATAATGATATTTATTACTTCAGTGTTTTACTGTCTTACTTATATTCACTCCCTTTCTCTGCTCAGTTTGCGGCTCTCTTGATTTCCTCACCTTTACCATCCTGCTCATATATGCTCTTATTATATTCTTCTCACTTCGGACTCCCGCATTTGTAATAACGGTTACCCGAGTGAGTATTACACGAGCCATTCTGTGGAGTTCCTCCGTCAGGAAGCACGGCTTATTCCGTTTATCCACCCTAAAACAGCTTCCTAAGTCGGATATTCGGAAACGCATGTCCGTCTAGCCACCCTGAACGGGGTGGATATCCGGAATGCATATAATATGGTTCTTCCGATTTTTCACCCCAAGTACAGTAATTTACAGAAACATACACAACACAAAATGGGTCCAAGAAACATCGTGAACATTAAAATACTTAAGATAAACATACCTACTTTCTTACTTAAAGTTTAAATAAAAATATCTTACATACTTAGATTCTTTTTTCTGTAAATGACTGTACGTAGGCAGGGTAGAAAATCGCCTCTTACGACACCCGTGGGTAGAAAGGGGTAGCGACATTCTAAGCCGGCACTACACGGCACGGTTTTCAACAGCCTTATATTTATTTTTATTTGAACACTTTATTCCATACAGAATAGATATAATGTTTTTACAATAGTACAGAACATTAAAACTTAGTACACAAAGGCCGTTGTGCCGTGTAGTGCCGGCATAGAATGTCGCTACCCCTTTCTACCCACGGGTGTCGTAAGAGACGACTAAGGGTATTGGGGCTTTTTATTGGATTTTTGGGCGATGCGGTTGGAGACCCATCACCAAAACCCTTTATTTTACCATCTTTTCCCCACTCAACTTCCAAAAGTGGCTGAGGAATTTTATGATTCCTTAGCTCTGGCTACCCCTTCAAGGGATTTATAGCCGTGAGTATATGTATGTATGTACACAAAGGCGGACTTATCGCCTTAACGCGATTTCTTCCATTCATTATAATATTCAGTCAAATAAATACTCCAATAAAAACCCTCACAAGGGAAAGCGCTTACGGTCCCTGCTGACGAGTCGACTCGTAAATAAACTTCGCAACAAAATCATTATCAGATAAAGATTAAAACCAGATAAGTAAAAAATTTAACGAAAAATATACCTCATTGTTGTTGTAAAATAACTATCTTTATATAATTATATTAACGCCAGTTCGAAAACCGAAAACAAAACCTTCCAGAGTCATTTGGCTAAAAACGAATTTATTTTAGGAAAATACATAGTTAATGTTCAGTAAATAAACAATTGTAGTTACACACTGTTCCAGCGGATGTAAACGACTACTTAAAAGTATAAAAAAGTAATTTAAAAAAGGCAGTACTATACGCAACTTTGGTAATCCAAAAACAAATATTTACTCCGTTTCCACTTGTAAAATGGTAATTTCAATTAAAGTATAATAATTTAGATTAATCCTTTATACTGCCTTATTCATTTTCCCGTCTTGTACGTCTTGTATTTTTCGGGCAGCCGGAAAAAAGTGTTTGTGATACTTAGGTTAAGTTCAGCACACAAGGTTAGCAGCGTGGTTCCATTGGCGTTACACTTCCCAATGCCGTGCCGCCCTAACACATCTTTCCAGGCATCATGATCCGTACCAACACGCGCATTGAAGTCACCAAGCACAATAAGCTTATCACCGGACGGTATAGCGTGCAGTATTTTGCGCAGGTCTTCATAAAATTGTTCCTTGTCGTCATCAGGTGAAGTTAGAGTAGGGGCGTATACACTCACTATATGCAGGTACTTTCGATGAGCCAAGTGAAGACGCAATGTCATGAGCCTATCATTGATTCCTTTTGGAGGCTCCAACATTAATCTTGCTAGAGCGTTCTTCACAGCAAATCCCACACCACTGGCGGCCTTTTCGGTTGCGGGCTTCCCTATCCAGTAGTAAGTGTAGCCACCTAATGGCTCACAGAGCTCCCCACTGTCCAACAGGTGCGTCTCGCTGATTGCAGCTATGTCGATGTTATAGCGCGCCAGTTCGCGAGCTATGAGCGCAGATTTCCTTTCGGGACACAAGTTTTGGTCACTATCCAAGAGGGTCCTCACATTCCAGGCAGCTATATTAAGATTAACATTAGTTTTATTTTTCTTCTGTGACTTCTGACCGCGATTAGTTGGTGCCCAGATGACCGCGGTTTGCCATCTAGGTGAGGTTTGAGACAGACTATGTTTAGGCCACCTTTTCTAGACCCCTCCCCGGATTGGGGAAAGCAGAGCGATCCTAAATAGGGCTGCTTTGTCATCAGGCGTGCTGCCGAACCTGTCTTCCCGCCTCAGTCGAATCCAGGAGCGACCACTCTCGCCTGACCGCCTGCGTGCAGAGAATCAGCTAAGTACCGAACAACCAGTTCGAATTCTCACCACCAACGCTCCATCGCCGCAAGGCTTGCACTATCAGTGTCCAGTTACTGCCGGGTGTCATCAGCGCGTGAGTTTATTATAGTGGGTGAACATGTGCGCAGGTGCAAACCCACTCCCTCGTCTGCCACTCCCAGGCGTCAACGGATTGGAAGACCAATACGGCTGACAGGGAATGAAAGATGCAGTAAATAGCCGCAAATCACTAAGTGGATCCTGACATGCGCCTTTTGAGGCATTTTACGATGCCTTGCTGTACCGCCACAGTTGCCGGGACATTTGCCATATCTGGCGGTGCCCGTCTTCTATATCGGTGCAGTCTTTGCGTACCGTGCGAGGGATCGCTCGCAATAAAACCCCCCTAATGCCTCCTCCGCCTGATCAGCCGTACCAATGGATTCCACTTCCGCCTTCTCAGCCGTTGAGGTCTTCACCCGTAACCCTGGGCATGGGCTCCACGATATACCCCGCAGAACTGGGTCCCTGCCGAACTTTGCCACCGACTCACTCCGGCCTACTGGAGAGAGGGGTGCCCACTCCCGCGACGTGGACGCGCCGGACTGGAATTACCCCGGTGGGTAATAGAGAAGACGACTCTATTTCCCCCGGGGCCGGGTTAATCCGAGCACACGCCAGGAACTGACAGGATGTCGCCGTCGACGGATACGTCGTGGAGGACATCATCATCATCATCATTTTCCCGTACCTAAATATATTTTTGCATGTTAATTGAAAAATTTCTTCTGTATGATCTTGATTTGACTTGACTTGATCCTTCGGAAACATCGTGGCTCTTAAATTAAATTATTTTCAAAGACCCTAATATAATTAGATACATACATATTTAATCAAAGCATACATACCTACATGTATGTAAGTACGAGGGGCATGTCAATAGAAGTTAGATACTCCTTTCTCATATACACCATCTTATAAGCTGGTTTTTTATTGACATATTTGAATATAGAACACACTTCTTTTATTTATTTTTTATTTGAATGAGCATCATTTTTCCGAGAATCTGGCGGGAATTCACTTGCAACTATGGAGCTCAGTCGACGTGATTTTCGCCTTATGATTTATTGTGACTTTAAAAAAGGTTTGAAGTCTCAAGAATGTTTTGAACTTTTGGCTTTTACTTTTGGTCAGTCTGCTTGTTCCCGAGCATAAGTATTCAATTGGTTTGCTGAATTTAAAAGAGGACGGGGATGTCTCAAAGATGAAGCGAAGACAGGACGGCCGCCAACCGTGGTCACGCAAGAAAACGTTCGTGCAGTCGAAAAACTTTTTCGCGAAAACCGACGAATTACATATGTAGAGCTAGAGCGAGAACTAGGAATCGGATCAGCAGCAATGCAAGCCATAATTCACGACCACCTTTCTCTCCATAAACGTCGTTCGAGATGGGTGCCGCACAAACTTACCGATGAGCAGAAAGACCTTCGGGTGGATTGGTGCCTATTCATGATAGATAAATTCAACGGAGGCGAGAAAAAAAACGTATATGATATACTGACTGGTGACGAAACATGGCTATATAATTATGATCCCAAATCAAAGCGACAGTCGACTGTATGGTGCTTTGAAGACGAGCCAACTCCAACGAAATGTCGCCGTGCACGAAGCACACAGAAACAAATGGTCGCCTCGTTTGTTGTGCTAGAGAATGAAAGAACGGTGAACTCCGAATGCTATGTGACAGTTAGTGCTCCAACAGTAATATCAGCTTGGTGTGACAAGCGACCGAAGTCAAGAATCCGGCACCTTCTCTGGCACCACGACAATGCGGCGCCGCACACGTCTGCCAGAACACTAGACTTTTTCAACTCAAAAAATGTGCCAATTCTCAATCACCCGCCATATTCCCCTGACCTAGCGCCTTGTGATTTTTACTTGTTTCCAAAAATTAAAGAAAAACTAAAGGGAAAGAGGTTTGAAAGCAGAGAAGATGCGCTAGTTGCCTATAATTTCGAGATTTCTGAGGCATCTAAAGAAGAGTGGTCACAGATATTTTCCAATTGGTTCAGACGTATGGAAAAGTGTATACGTGCTCAGGGTGAATACTTTGAAAAGATCGGTACTTGTAATAAAGAATAAATTTTATTATTTTTTGAGTATCTAGTTTCTTTTGGCATGCCCCTCGTATATATCATATACATCTTCTATACCTATTAATAATTTTCGTTACGGGTACGGTAGACTCGATCGAAATCTTACCTGAATGATAAAACATAAAAAAATAATGATTTTGAGTCGACAACATCTATTTGCAAAATTCGGATTGTCGAGTATTTTGCTAAATTCTAATGATGCTGACTGCTGAAAAACAAATCTCAGTCGCCATATTGACTGACACCCGATGACATAAACGTTCCGTTTCATAATGTTTTTCAATCGATTTGCCACTTTTTCAAAGGAGGTTTCGATCGAGTTTACCGTACTCCTTGACGAAATTAATATTATACCGTTCATATTAGTATAAGATCCCGCTGCTAAATCTCTACGTTCATATGTTATAAAGTCAAACACACATTTTAACATAAGTTTATGAAAAGACGCAGCCAGGCAAAAGTGGCCGCAAGTAATTTTAATTTAATTAATGTTTATTATTTTTCGGAGACAAATTTCGTTCACTTGTTTTCGAATAATAATAACATCCCCATCATAGCAGTGTATATAAAGAATATAAAAATCCATAGGTGCCGTTGCAAATTCGGCCGCAACTACCTCGCAGCCAGGTGTAAGTAGGTTATATTTTGGTGTGTTTTATACGCTCATAAGTTACACGCACAAGCATATTTCTTATATGAAAATAAAGCTATTTTTTTTTCTAATATCATAATACATAGCTGCCTGTGAAAAATCGGCCGCAAATTAGGGTTGCCATCTGTTAAAAACGCGATATATCCAAATATATTTCACAAACTGTGCTATTGTTTCTATTTATATTTTATGACTTATATAATAACTGTATTTATATTTTTTAAATACTTACTTACTTACCTATACTCACGCCCATTATTCCCATTAGGGTAGACAGAGACTATCGATCGCCACTTAGTACCGTCTTGAAAAACTTCTCTTGCTTCCCTTACATTAATTATTCTATAGCATGTACGAGATGCTCTTTTATTCTTCTCACTTCGGACCCTCGCCTTTATAAGAAAGTTTTCTATCTGATCTTTAACCATATATTGCTTTTTTGTACTCTAATACCCTAATAATTTATATAAGAAATGTATTTACATCAAAATAAAATTACTATTTATACTAATTAAATTTCATATAAACAAGTAAACCAAAAATGAAATCGTTTAAAGTAATAAAATATGCCACAAGTAAAATAGCGGCAAAAACTATACTATAGAACTGTTGGGATGAAATTCGGAAGCATCGAAAGTGCCGCAACAGTTTAGTTAGTTCCGAACTAATGGGATGCACCAGTGTTTGCTCGTCTTACAAACAAGATAAGGTTTGTTATTCCATTCACCACTACAGTTATTGGTTATTAAGAAAGAAAATTTGTGACTGTTATATTTCAAGGAAATAAATTTATGACAAAATACAGAACTAATTATAATGATGATCTCTGCCTATGTATATGGGAACTAACGGCTTGAGTATTATATTAGGATGTACGTTTGTAATAATAAGGGACGTATTCTGTAGTTTACGTCTGTTTTATAAGTATACTATAAAATTGGATCAAAAAATGTTCTAACCATTAGTAGCGTATTCGATTTTTACGTCGCCGTCAATAATATTGGTAACAACACTAAAATACTAAAAGGTCATTGATAGATAGATAGATACTATTTATTTCAGTCGTTGACAGTTCGCGAAAATATACTTTTTGGCACTATTTTATTCGCTGTAGTGTTGTGGTATTACCTCATAATAATGTGTGGACTTCCGAACTATAATGAGCCTAGCGCAAGCAGGCCCTTTGATCACGTTTTTTCGAAATCAGTGGATAAATCATGGCTGACTTACATAAAAATATAAAATATATTCCTCTTAATGAACGGTCGACCACAGTCACAGATACCCCATGGCAGCTCTTAACGCGTGCGGTATAAGGGCACTAATCGAATAAAAATGGGTATCTTTGGGTAAGGCTGGCTATAACTTTGCCAAAGTCACGAGTGAGTGCTTATTGTAAAATTACAATTTACATACTTCCTAATATCATATTTGATTTATCTGATTTTAAAAAAGAACAACAATTTCTTTTTTTTTAAATTACTCGCAAATGAAGAAAGAGAAGAAGAAAGAGGCTGAGTGCCTAAAATATAGAGGTTTACACCGTTTACATAAACTAAAACTTAGAAGTTCAATGTTTTGTAAATTGATGTTAGTTAATTTTAACCGTGATAGCCCAGTGGGTAGAACACTCGGTTATCGTGCAAACGACTAGTGTTCAAATCCTGGGTCAGGCCTACACCAATTTGTCTTTTCTAAAGACATATGTGTGGTTAATTTATCATGGTTGTTAACGGTGAGGGAAAACATCGTGAGGAAACCCACATGGCTGAGTTGTACTTAGTCATGTGACAGTGTATTCGTACAAAACGGCGATAGGCCTGCCCCCTATCACGTGAGTACACTGTCCATGCAAAACGTGGGTACTCTGAACACCAGGTGACAAAGTCGGGGATATTCGGCGTGAACGTTTATGTTATGTTAATTTTAAATGTCGATTTACATTAAAAAATATTTGTGTAAAAAGTTCTGCAGTTTTTCTTTACAAGATTGATAAAAATAATGAACGAAGGTATACTCTATATGCCTTGCCTACCTTTAATATTCCTTGAGAACTGATGACTACGGAAGTATCTACCTACGTTTTGTACCTAGATGTGTATTATGATATGAGTCACATTCCAACCGAGCGAAGCCGGGTTTTCATCTAGTACATACATATACTCACGGCCATAAATCCCAAACAAGGATAGCCAGAGCTTCAGAGCCAGAAGTTCTCTGGTTATTTTGAATAGGTAAGATTTCATTTTCTTTTATAATCTTTATAATTGTAGGCAAACGTAAACCAAATACATGATTTTAAAAATTTCAGTCATATTTTTCTTTACCTTAGTTCCAAAATCCATACATATTCACGGCTACAATTCCCAAGAATGGTATGCCAAGCTAGAGCAGAGCCGCAAAATTAGTAGCCACTCCTTACCTTAGCCACTTTTGGAAGTTTAGAATTAATACTCGATATAATTACCCGAAACTTGGAATTTACTATCAGGCAGTCCCAAAAATCAACCTGTAGTAATTTGTCGACAGAAATGTTATAAATTCCAACCTGGCTCTTTTAAACACTAGGGAGAATACGAAAAATAAATCTTTTATATTATAATCATAATTTAATTAAAATAGCATTTTTATAAGACTAAATTTAAATGTAACGTGGTCGGTAAATATAAAAAGGACAATGGTTCCGAGGCACTTAGGCCTTTTTTAAATGGGAAGCAGCTGTTTGTTCAGCGCGTCGTCCGCCATTGTTGCATTCTACTCTATCCCTTTCTCGCTCCGTTTATGATTTCTTTTCTCTCTTTCTTTCTTTTTCAGTCTCGCTCGATCTGCCTAGCGCGTGGACGTTTACTCGTTTCTGTGTGATATTATTAAGTATTTTGTAGTTTGTCTTTACTTAGCAGAAATTTATCAATGTGATATTCTTTGTAAATAATTTCGTTATAATTTTGGTTTAACAAATATCCGCCGAACGTATATTATTAAATTATAACCAAAGTTTTGTTAGATCGTCGCGTGTGCATTCAGTGGTTCCCGCATAGTCTATCGAGCATGAATAATATAGAAGTAAACGGTGATAGAATTGTGTGCGACAGGCGGACCTGGTGAGGATAATTGTCCAAGTTAGGACGAGTATCGTGTGATGAGTGCGCGGTGACAAGCGGCGGAGCGGGTGGATGGCGGCCGTCGGCGGCCCCGCGCGGCACTCTCGCGTTTCGATGAGTGTCTCCATGTCGCTGATGCAGGGCGGTGCGGGCGCTCCGCAGGGCGCCATCCTGGCGGCGGCGGCGCCCTACTATCAGCCGCCGGCCATCCCCCAGGACGTGCAGCCGGACCGTCCCATCGGCTACGGCGCTTTCGGTGTCGTATGGTAAGCCAAAAAAAATATCCTTAAATTTAAACAGCTACCTACTAGTTTTGTCAACACTGGAGTAAGTTAAGCAGGAATGAAAGTCGGCTTCGGGGAATAGCTACTTACAAGTTACCACAAACAAAAAGTTGTCAGATAATCCTGGATAATATTTATGGAAGATGTTAGTGTATATTCTTATCAAGGGAAAAGGAATGTTTTAGGTCATATGTGTAACGAATTAAACAATATAGAAATAATCTGCAAGTTTTCATGTCTTTGATTTGTTATTGTGGGTATGTCAGTACCTATTATTGTATTGTAGATTTCCATCTAACTGTACATGAAGGTAGGATATAGAAATGTCTTGGCATGGAACAAATATTTTTTTAGATTAATATTTAGGTATGTCTGACATTGATTTTTGCTAAACCTGAATAATATAATTTAATAGTGAGCTTAATATGCACCATTTATAAACCCATTCATTAATTATTATCATGATATATGAAAATAAATTTTTGATCTTAATATAATAAAATTAATATAAAATAAGTTTTTATAAAACAAATAAGTTTACTTATTTGTTCTCATAACATGGAGAGCTATCCTTGAATTCTTCACTGAAGTCACTGTACAAAATACAGAATATTTAACATTGGAAGAAATATACAGGCATATCCAATTGGATATGCCTGTATATTTCTTCCACACAATTGATGTGGGCTCGATTTGCAGTAAATTTATTAATATTATTTGATGGTCTTAAACCTAGGAACAATATGGATTTATTCTGAAAGAAATCCCAATACTGATTCAGTTTACATACTGGTTAAAAAACATATTGAAGGGTGCAATTAATTCACTGAATATATTCCGTTACTTAACAAAGCTTACATTCAATGGATAATATTCTTGTAATTAGATGAAAATATGTGGATTTTTTTAGTAAATTTTGTGTGTAAATAAGCATTTTAGAAACATTGTCATGTACATCAACAAATTTCACTTCACTGGATTCACTCCAGACATGGATTTACTATGGGTATTATGTCAATTTCCAATCAATAAGTATTGCATATTTTCACTGCATATTTTGCATTGATTTTATTGGGAAAACCATAATATCATGTAAATAATACAAGGCAAAAAACCACATAAGGCATAAGATTGTTGGACTCTAATGAAATGAGCAATTTAAACCATCTCAAAATAAAAAAGAATATTTAATTATTTTTACAATAAATTGACTCCATATTATAGTAAGTAAAAAATTTACATAAAAGTGTTTCGCTGTTTCCTTGGCCTAGTGTGTAAAAGTTGGGATTTAGTGTCATGACTAGCACGCCTTTATGAATCAGGCAATCAAATTTGCTCTTTTCAAATAATAAATTGTTATTCAGTTGGACTTAACTAATCTAGCCAGCAACTTTACGAGCACGTGGCGTTTCCATTTCAAATATTGCAAATTCTATTCAACGCTAGTTGTTTATAAGAGTCATTTTAAATTATGCGAGCTCCCTATGCAGTGCACATTGAGCT
Source organism: Bedellia somnulentella (assembly GCA_963576735.1). NCBI lineage: Eukaryota > Metazoa > Arthropoda > Insecta > Lepidoptera > Bedelliidae > Bedellia > Bedellia somnulentella. Next base: position 15,216,532 of record OY755173.1, on the reverse strand, counting down.
AGGCGGCTTGTCTCCGATTCTGCACTACTTGCTTTTACGTTTGAGTTTTCTATACGTAACAAGAGGTTATCTGCGTTGTTGCATAGAGAATAGAGGTTAGTTTGGCTTGGCAATGTTAATCGTAGAAGTGCGGTGTATGGGGTTGCTGTGTATGGGTGGGTGCTTTATACTGTGCTGTTGTGCGTAGGCAGGGCTCTCCTGGCGCGTCCTCGTTTGTATGAACGACCGAGTCAAGGGGGACTCTGCTGATTGTTTCGAGCCGCGTCGATCAACGGCCAACGACTCTGGAGTCTGGACCGCACTGTGTTTCTGTCCAAAGCTCTGGCGTGCGTTTTTTGAATGTAAATGAGACATTTTTAACAATCAAATTACATTGTTAAGCCGGAGTAATTTCAATATTGAACCGCTTTTGGAGTTGGAGGGACGGTTGAATGTTCTTGGAGAGCGTTGCTTTAACAATTATGCGTGTTATATTTTCAAAGTTAATCTCGCGTTATTTTTTAGCTGTAATTCCAAGCGTACACAGATAGAAACTTACTTGGCTGTATATTTAAGTTAACAAGTATATTTTTGTAATTTGAGGCATAAGAGCGTAACAATATGATACTGGAACTGTAACCTACCTACATTATTCTAGCTATTCAGTATACATATGTGTCGTTTATTACGCTGGCTTTATGGCTGGTGGTATTTTCTGATATTTTGATTGCATTATTTATTTGGGTACGAGCCCTTTTTGACCATTTCAGACTGTTATTCAAAGATTCGTCTAAGTTGTAGGCCGGTACTCAAGACACAATAAATAAGACGAATTATGAGTGTTTTTCAAAGTCAAGGCGTGATGTTAAAAGATTAAGAGTCCCAACCTAATCTTTGTTCATTGGATGGATAATGCAATATCGTAAAAGTCGAGGCAGGGCCCTTGCCTCGGACCGCACCTCAGACGCGCCCCGAACCCGAAGCCTCCGCCCAAATCAGCGTGTCTAATTGCTCCACCCGCGCCGAGCCCGACTTTAAACCTGTATCAATTTTATTGCGAACCTCCGACCATTTTACTACAAAAGTTTCATATTCGCTTATACTTAATCGATTGTTCTAACGACGAGCATTATTCACGGTTGTAAAAAATACCACGGCGGATTTCGCCCAAATTCACAAAGTCATTGGTACATATTATGTCAATAAAAGATCCCCTAGTTACCTGCGTGGCAGGTATGTTGGGGATAACAGCCACTGCCGCTTGAAAGTCAGGTATAAATGCAAAAATACAGTTAGGTTGGAACAGTTGGTGGGTTTTTTGTTATGTATAAAACTTCTTTGAAGCTTTGATTTCTATGATTTGTTTTATTTAAATGACAGTAAGAATGTCTGATACTCAGAACAACTTTGCTGTCCAGGTGGAGACACAAGATAATTGAAGTTTTTCTGTAGGATTATAAATATAGTAACGCAATGAATGACACATGAATGTGACGAATTAATTAGTTAATAAGTATTATAGTAGGTGTTAATTAACGTTAACAGTAGTTAAAGTCGCAGCCTGTGTATCACGAATGTATGAAATAACGGGTTCAACCTCGTGACCTGGTTGCTTTGCTCTCGTTAAGCCTTCCGTACTGCCAAGTCTCTAAAGCAACCTTCAAACAACAAGAAGTCATTAAAAAATAAGGCACTTTTCTATAGTTACACTTATACAAAAGTGCATTCGTTTTTTGTATGAGAAGTTAAATTGTCTTCATTGGTAAAATAATCAAAATGTACATTATCTCCATATATGCATAAGAAGCTTAGAAACGAAGAGCGTAGAAGCGGTCGATGTCTGTGTCTGAAAATATCTTCATAACATTGTATATAAACTTTCAAAATCACGAATCTAAGTTCTAGTTAAGTAATATGCGCAGCTACTTGCACAAGTATTAGGAGAAGACGACGATATGTTAATTTATATAACTTTATGTCATGTTATACTTTATAGACTCTAACACTAAACTTTGTTACCTTCTACAAATCACAGATCAATTACGAAGTGTAGACATTGCTAGTTCACGGCGACTACTTTATAGTGTTGTATTGCAGTACATTAAACATCGACTCATGATTTATTTACGACTCGGTAATAACTACTAGTTGTTGTGTTGGAGTGTCTCTGCGACACGAACACGATTTGTGTGCAAATACGTACTGTAATCGTTCTTAGATGAGAATAGAGAAAAACGAACAAATTGTATTGTTTCCTTGTTTGTTGCCAATCACCATTTATATGTTCTCGTAACCTAGGTATTTTATTTATCTTAAAATAAACTGTTTTAATAAACTTAACGTTAAAATAAACTGTGCGGGAAAAAGGGTTAGTGTTATTCTTAGCCGACACTATACAGCCTAATATCATAATATATTGGATATTTTCATGTATGGTAATTACTCTGATTTTAATTATGTTAGGCTTCTAACTTGTCTCAGTATTATGAAAACGCTTTTGTAGTATTATAAAATGATTATTATTATTATTTGTAGCTTTGAAGCTTATAAATCCAATTTCTTTTATATTATAGAAAGCGCATCTGTCTGTCGACTCGAATTCACATTACTCTGCCCGTAGTCTCGGTTTTGTATTAACTAATTAAGCCACTGACTACGAATCCTACAACAACAGCACTAAGTAAACGGTGCCAAAATGTAAATGGATTTGCAAACAGTATTGTAGTATCCAAGAGCTGGTTGCAAGACTTACTAATTATCAATGGCTCACACGACAATTTGCACGGCCAAAAGGACTTGTTTGTCTTTTCTCCTGTCACTAATATTATAGTTACTATTAGTGACAGAAGCCGGGAAACCCGCGTATGAAAGTACAATACAGAAACAAAAACTTTACTTGCCTATTAGTTTCTAGCACATGTCCTTAACCCACTGTATTTTATTCAATACTCATTTTCTATTAAAATTCTATCTATAACCAAAGCTAATGGTAATGCCAACCGGTCTTTGTTTCGCAAGCATTGTTGCAAACTTCATTGAAGATGTGAATAGTTCTTGGGAATATATTCCAAGCATTTTAATACGGGTTATTACGCGGACGAAGTTATTGTCTATTGATACAAATACACCGCATAAAGTGAAACAGTATTTTGAACAAACGGCTGCTTCAAATTAGAATACTTGAGAACATTTGAACATTAACGACAAAAATACATTATGTTCAAAAGATGTCGATTCATATATTCGTATGTAATCATTGATGAAAACAGCATTACTAACCGCGTACTGTCAGCTCAGTACCATGCGCTATTTCGCCAAAATGGTAAAATTCTAAAGATAATTTCAGCCCTTTAATCATTAGAATTTAAGATCCAATATACTAAGAAACTTCAAGTACCTTTGATATCATTCAAACCAATGTTTCATACAATCAATACTTCAAGAATAGATAGATATATTTCACGGTCTCTGTTTTATGTCTTCGCGAATGACCCTGTGTATTCGGTGAATGATTAATGGTTTCGTGAACCTGTCGGTTAGGACAATAACCCGCAAGACTCAATATACTTAGAAAGGTACTTAAATACTAGATCGTTTGAGAGTAGGAAACCCCTGTTAGGTATTCCAAAGCCCCGTACTCCTTTGCCCTTTGAATGATCAGAACAGTGAATATTTATATGGAATCTAAGACGGTCTATGGCAGCCCAGATTCCACTATTGTATTAGTTCTAATTTTACTGGCATTATTTAAGGTGATTATGATTGATAGGGGAGTATGATTTGTTTTTCAATGCCATGGTCGAATGATACAAAATAGTTTCAATTCTGAAAATGTTAATATCTGAATTTGTTATTTGTCAATATTTGAAAATGTTTTAAATATTACAATAGCGAACTCCTAATGTAAATAAAATATTTACTCTCTAAAACGATAACCAATACATATGCAAATGATCAAAATCAGGTGTTCATCATATTTTTCAATAATATTACTTCTTCAAATTTTAAATTACTTTATTCCAAGCTGCAATATGAAGGTCACGTAAGTGCATGACCTTGTATCGCGTTTTGTATCGGTCATCATAACCGGTCTCCAATCATTTGCACGTTCTAATCAGTTAATGGTAATATGCATCGTTACTTCTGCATTTAAAAGATTATCTGCATCACCGAGCACATGTAGCAACCAAGGATTTTAACGGTCGGCAAAACCATGGTTATGGAGTTTGAGCTTAACTTAGTGACAGCATGAATATGTGTAGAAGACGGTATTTATACGATGAAAAGATACAGCAGATCAGGCAATACGTGGCTATTCAACACCAGCCCCCGTAGCATAAGGCATGTGAAGGCGAGCTTTGACATAGAAATGAGATACTCCATATGACTATACTCCGTATGATTTTCCATACTAAATCTGTCATTATTTAATTTTTCAATACCAAAGAAGTGGTAGCCAAAGCTTCATTGAGGGACAGTCGTCTTAATTATTTTATTCGATTGAGCCAATAAGACTTAGTCTAATGTAGTAATTGTCATAGTAATAACAATTGAGACTGTCTATTCTTTTGTAGTGCCTAACAATGACTGAAAATACACTAATCAAGTTATCTGGTTTAATTATGTGAAAAACAAAACTACAGGAAACATGATTTACCTAGTTTCGCACGATCCTTTATAGCCTTCAGTACAAACGTTTGTGAATCTTGTAATAAAGTCTATCAATAGTATGATATATTATATTTGGCTAGGAAATTTGATATCTTACAAGGTATTATTCTGTTCAAGTCTCTTAGTCGGATTACAAAATTAAGTTTAAAGGGTTGAATTTTTTAACTTGTCATTTTAGTTAATTTCTCGCTGAAAATTGGGTTCAACACGCTTTACACACGCGTATCTGAATAGGTGGGTCAGCAAACTCTAACGATTTGATTATTTTATCTTTTCGATCCATATTTCGCCTCGTGCGCACAACACCGCTCACCGAACGAGCCCATTTTCGTGCCATTGACATTCGCCTGCTCACATCACGACACAGAAATAGGACCTAACAATTTCACGCATTTTCAACACTTTTCATTAAATTTTATAGCTGCCTATTATTAACAATCCAATTGCGTTTATTTACTGGAAATCCGTGACCTATGATAATGTTTCGCACACGATTGCTTTGTTATGTACGATAATAGGTGGATGGCGGTTTCGTGCTTTCAATAGATAATTAATACAATTAACATTGAATGTGAAATAAAATAAGCAAAGTTGATTCGTTGTTACGTTAAGCAGGTGATTGTTATTCTGTGCGTGGAGCCGGGGGTGGGCGGGGTTCGGGGGGTGAGGTGTTTTCTGTTTCAAGTCACATTCGGGACTTCGGAGTGTGCTCACCATCGACCGATTACTACTTGCTTTGTGCCTCATCGGGAATATTTTTTTACATTCAACAGAAACGTTTTACCGCCCACATGTGTAACTTTTTGAATGTAGATACTGAATAGTATTTTTTGTAGGTTCCCACTTGTGTATTGGTGTGTTATTTGAAATGCTCGTTAGTTAACTTTTTATCTCAAAGATAAATATTTGTATTTTTTGTTCAGTAGAAAAAAATCACAATTTTGTGAATGGATTCTACTAAACGTATAAGTATAATAAATGCATCTTATGAGCAATGTTCAGCAAACTTACTAAAAATGTAATCTATAAATCAGTCCATCACTAATAAGGTCCTATTAAACTTGTTTTTGCAGTCAAAAGACATGATTGAAACAAAATTGCAAACAAATTTTATATCCATAATTTAAAAATTAGTAGTTTGGCTTGCAGGGTTGATAAGATTAATGCCACTCATTATTGCAGCAGCAATTGTAGTTCCAAAAGTTGGGAGAAAAACCAACGTAACGTATCCCAGTTCACTAAAAGCTTACTAATAGAATGGTATTTCTTTTCCTCCCTACGATTAAAACTAAACAGAAATACCTATTCGGATACTTGTTAAACCACACAATGTGTTCTATTTTGGTCTCCGGAACAGCACGTTATCTCTTCTATTCTCTGCATCACCCGTCAATCTATCAATCACATACTGACTGATCGAATTTTATTAGTGCGGACTCTTGAACATACTCGATATGATGTATCTATGGAGGTACATCTAACCGTTGAGCCTTCGTATGAGTTAAATTATTCATATTTATCCAAATGATTTTTATCTCTAGTCAATATCAAAATGTTTCAATACTATTTCGATTCGTAAATAGCTGAACTACTACTCTAAAACTACAGAAGGAAGTTTTTTTCGAGAAAATTAAAAGCCATTGCACATAATTGCAAAACAAAACTCGCTTGAATTTCGAGGTTTATTTTCTATTCTAGTTGTATTGGTAAAGTTTGTGTGTATTTGCTGAGCTGCCGAATGTTCAGCTATTCAACATTATTGTGTTATCAAACCTTTGATAAAGTCCCAACGTTACGAGTTTTCAACCCAGCGATACGGCTGTGACTATTAAGTTTATATGAGCCATTAACTTTGCTTCTCAAAACAATATCGTTTAAAGGGGGTTTTCGAGAGAATTTGCCTTTGTCCTACATATATATACCTATAAAGAAGAAAAATCTTATGGTTACTTCGGTAGATCATACTTTAACTTCGATATGTATTTGTTACCTGTTTTCTCCTCAAAACATTATAATCCAAATCAATGTATTCATTCGATCAAGTAATTTCCATTGGTTTAATAATTTAAGAGGACCACGTCTTGTACTTATCACCAAAAACTGAGTGATGCGGTTTAGAGTAATGCAGTTACTTTAAATCTATCTTAGCTAAAATATTTATTCCATCCCCCTAGTTCCAGACATATTAAACGCAGACTTTTCAGATTTTAAGTATTATTAAAACCCAGCAGATGTTCTTGTTTCAAGACTATAAGTAATATTCTCAGTAAAATTTAAATATAAAGTTGGAATAGGATTCGCATCGCCTGTTTTTTGTATGCAAGAAGCGTGACAGTTGGTATCCGCCGGGTCTCCATGGTAGAAACGTTTACACAATGTCAAATTACTTGACGACCTGCCGGCCGCGTTGCAAAACATGGCCTTTCTACGAATATCTGCCTGTATTAAAACTACGTTTTGTTGGGGTTTTAAAATGGTCGGTGTGTTTTCCACTCTCAGGGTTTTGGATTGATAAATTTTATTGATATAGTCGTATGTAATTTTATCAAATCTTTTCTTCAAAATCTGAGTCTAATATCAATAAAAGCCTCCTACAAAACCCAAACGTTACTCGATACTAAAATATACGAAGTTATAGTTTAGTGTTAACTAATTTAGGTTAGTTGTTTTTAAAAGTAGTTCTTCAACTGTGGAATGTCAAGTACAACCTTCCTGTCATCAAATATAAAGCTCCGAAAGTATAATAACAGTGACTCACGTATACCTTTCAACACTAAAATGCTTTTTGATAATAGGCACTTAAAAGTATTATGAGTTATCAAAGCTCCGTTATTTTTCCGTCCATAAACCTACACTTAATGTCATAAATTGTTCTGTTTGACGAAAGCTGTTCCTGTGCCTAGCTTTTTAATCAACATTGTTTACCCCAGTGAAGTACGTGATTGCCTTGTTTAATGTCAACGTATCCAAAGTGTACTCTTGCTTTCGACTCTGAACTAGGAAATGTTTCTCTGGTAAGTGACTATAAAATATACATTTTACTTGGTTCTTTAACTTGACCAGTGTCAATAAACACGATACCTTAATGATTTAGCTAACGAGTAATCACAATAATTTGTGCGGAGCATCTTATTTTTTTAACTTAATGCAATTCGGGATGAAATTATGACAACATTTTAAAATTAGTTGTCCATTCTTAGAATAAAGTGAAATACAAAAATGATTTGAATGCCGCATCTAACAAAGTACCCAACTACCCTATACTCATGGCTGTGCATAAATATCCGAAAAAAGGTCGGCGTCTAACAAATAAACAGTTTTCAAACCATATTAACACACATATTCGGAACGATTTCTGATATTAGTTCAGGCCGTGCAAACTATATCCTCTGCAAAATGAGAAAATAATCGGCGAGACAATCACCACCATAAGATAAACTTTAGAGTACATTCAATAGCAAAAATGATCAAGAATCGGAGATTAAAAATTCACCATTAGTAATTGAATAAAACTTTTTTCGTATCCATCTGCGCTATGAGGAAATTCGCGAGATGACATAGCTACGTGCTCGCGCAGTCCTGGTTCGTCTGGAATCCTTAATTTAACAGCCCCCGTGCTGCTGAGGCCGGAGATGCAGCTCTGAATGAGCTTCCCGCTTGTGATTGCATTCGCACACCAACCGCTCACTTCAATCCAAATTAATGGCGTATACCTGGCTTCTATGCGACTGCTTCTAGCTTTCATGCCAAAATTATGTTTGACTGTAATGCGAAGTATCGAGCGTTTTGAGATATAAAAACCGTCATAACAAAAAAAAAAACGAATCTGTTTTCACACTTAAAGAATTCATCATATGCATAAGAAGTAATTATTGCATCTGTATCACTACGGCTACAATAATATATTTACCACATATTAAAAACTCCGACAAAGTGATCCAATTCACAGGTCTCCTGCTGCGCGTATATCAATCATAAAGTAACACTGATTCACGGTAATGATAGCGTGACTATGTAATTTAAGAGGCAGGATGGTCTAATTAATTGCCTCCACCTCCAAGCTCTACTCATTACCGAAGACGGTGTAATTACGGCCCAGGTTTTGGTCGAATCAGGTCCGACGGGGTCGACTGTATAGTGTGTAAACCGGCTGGGTAGCGAGTCACTGCGGTTTCTCATTACCTAGGTGTACAATTTCAATGGTGAAACGAGGGCCTGCAACGCACTCGATTGAAACCTAGCTAGAAAACGCCATATAAAATGCAGATACGGAAATAATGTTAAAGAATAACAAAATAATTTAACTGTTATAGCATTTATAGGACGACACATAATTAATCAAATTAGAATCTGAAATACAGGTTTAATCATGATAAAAGCATGAATTCCTAAAGGAACAAGAATTCTAGGACAAAAATGTAATCTTAAAACGATTTCCTAGAACCTTACAAGAAACAACAACTCGAAACGGTGGGAAATAAAGTCAAGGCAGAGATCGACGCTGCTATGAAACTAGTTTTTTTATAGACAGCGAAGAGAATCACGTCCGAGATGAGTTTGAATTAGTGGCGGTTGGAAGTGCGGGCTTCGTGCCGGTCGGGGCTCATTAATAACGGGGTGACCCACGACCTGCCGATGTTCAGCCGTGATTGATTGAGGTTACACTCCGTCGCCTCCACTGCTTGCCACTTCAATACTGGGTTGAGATTACTCCAACCAGTGCACTGTAACAGTAATTGCGTGTGACGTCTTGTATCGTTTGCTCATGACTTTGGTCTTTGGATCGACAAAATGACAAAGTTCTATTGGATATGCTTAAAAATATTTAGTCGTCGACACATTGTTTTTAAAAGTATCGACTGACAAGTTTAGTAATATGTATGATACGGTTGATAAGTATTGTTAAACACTGTAAGAGTAACTTTTTGTCTGTATATTTTGAAAAGGTTTCGCGGAGTCCCATGGGCCAAGCGCTAGGCAAGCGAGCAGCGCGGTCCGAGGTCACCGCACTCGCATCACATCTGGAGCACTGCATTCCCGGTTTTTGTGCGCTCCCTCGGGCGCTTCGCTCGCACACACACGCTAACCAAACCACCAGTGTATCCAACTCGCAATAAAAACACACTGCCAAAAACGCACTAAACTCAAAATGTTTTCAACATGGAATGCTCGCCGCATTAACGTATACTCTGGAGGTTTAGAGGCTTTTTTTGTCCGACCGAAGCTAACGTTAACGTAAGATAGGGACACAAGCCCCAGTGTCGCCGTATCTACTGTAATTTTCTCTTCCCGAGTGGTCATTAGTTCCAGCGGGGACAGGGTCCTGTGTAACCATTAACTTTACACGCTTACCTGCATAGCGTGCTCGCTTCAGATGACATCAAAAGCTTTCTTTTATTGCTCCTTCATCCTTTGTACCGTGTTATTTTTCCAGTGCCGCAAGCCGAAACGCCAGAAAATTAATTATGTATTTTTGTAATTAACTAACATGTTTCGTTTTCAAAAAAAAATGTACAAAGCTGAAGGGAATTCTTTGTATATGCGATGCTTAAAAATTTTAAGGCACAATAAGGGGGAGGGTTCGTCGATGGGGTCCTTTGCTTTGTTGAGAACGATGACGAACGGAGTTTGGGGTTGTTGCGATTAACGTTGAACGATCGATGCAGGCAGTGTCCGTGAATTTCGCTAACATTTTATCATTTAAGCAGTGCTGTGTTCGTTCGTTTTTGTGAAATTTAAAACACTAATTATATTTGTTAAAACACTAACAGCCGGTTTCACAATGGAGCATTCAGCTCTAATCAGTTGAGTTTTTATCAAACTCTAAGTAAGTACTTAAGTTTAAGGTGTTTCACAAAACAAGCAATGCTCGTTGCTAGTATGTGATCAACAAAGCATCTATGTCAGTTTGTAATCAAGATTTATGAACGTTTCAATTTGCGCACAAAACTTGGTAACTTACCGATAAACTTATATTTCTGTAATTATACTTTAATATAAATAGCAATTGAATCTAAGATCTCGATTCAATAATGTTTCATTAAAAGTTACATTTATAAGAAGGTTTTGAGACCAATTGAATAAAAAACAAAAAACTTTGGGAAACGGAACGTATATACGTCAATACCTCTATTCGTCAAGCCAATCACACTGATCAATCGTCAAAATTGTATCAAGTTCTGTTCTGTATGTTTGCTTTGTTTTTATTTATTTATATGTGTTTGTGTTTAGATTTCTATCAAGTATGTTCATGAATGGGAAAAGATATTCACGGATATACGCGGAATCTTTTGAAGTGCAAAACACCGTGGAGGTGGAATAAAAATGGGAAAAGAATCCCAAAACTTCGGCGTATTTTGCCTCCGAGGTATCTGCTGCGGCTCCTCTAGTGATGATAATGATGTATCCGAAGATATTTCCAGAAAGTGGTCGAAAGCAATGTGTTTACTTCACAAATTTGAAATTTAGCACGGTTTAAAACGCCGAATTGGCAACTTAACTCTCACCTTCTCAAATCAGCGATGATTACCGTTTGAGTATTGTCAAATGAGTTCAAAAACGCAAATTTCAACATTTATGTCGAATTATTGATTGATGCTCAACATTTTGATCATACAATCAAAATTTGATTAAATTACAATATTTGGTTAATTCACGACCGATTTCTGAATTGATTATTCCAGCTGACAACAACTTAAGTATCGTTCTGTCGCATTAAAATCTTTACAACTGAATGAGACAAAACGATACTTATGTCGTTCTCAGCTTGAATACTCAATTCTGAAATGGGGCGTTAGAAACGTAATTTTGGTACGGTAAGTAAGGTAAACGTACTTAAATACGGTTTGAGATGCTTTTATCGTTGAATTCTCAATTGTGAAATCGGCCGTAAGTGTATTTGATATCTGCACAATTTCTTGTGTCGAGATAGCCTCGTTCATAAGTGCATAAAGTTACTGCGATAGCTATTTTGTATCAAACCATGAAAATCCCTCTTACTTATTCAATATTCGTTTTAAATTTCTCCAGCATGTGTAGCACGTACTTTGAATAAATTGTATTCAGACTAAAATGACTGTACAGATACTCAAAACTGGTTCGTTACAGGTACTTTGTTGTCAAATCCTGGAGCCGTCGAGATCTCGCTCGAATTTCGGCATTACTGGCCCCTTGACACATTCCGAGCCCGTCAAAGACGACCCTGTCTTGAATACGGATCTCGATCGCTGCTATTGTTATGCGGCATCATAAAACCGGCGAGCTGGAGTATTCTCGGACTTTTTATAGAGTGAGGGCATTAGTCTTGTCTGATGACTCGATAAGTCCTATCCGGTGGAGTAGTGTTGTCGAGTGCAGCGCTCTCGATGACCAGTCCCCTCCTATTGGGAATCGATAACGATTCTATCGCGTTCGACAGACATGCTCCGCTTGCCGCGTCCTACTATTATGTTCCAAACGACCCTATTTCTTTTCTGTTCGGGTTACCCGAAATGTCGTGTTCATCGACGAAGCTCCCCGAGGACATTTGCTCGTGTCTTTTCTGTTTATACTGTTCTGGAAGGACCATTTTGGAGATAAATTACATACCCACATATACTCACACCGTTAGTTCCCATTGGGTTAGATCAGAAACCTGATTGTGACTTTGTACGATCCTAGGAAATCTCTCGAGTTAAAATTGCATTTATCAACATGCCCTTCTATTCTTCACACTTAGGACGCCTGCCTATTTGAGTATTTTCCTTATTTGATCTAAATATGTCATCCGTGGCCGTCGTCTACTGTTATTACCATCCTTATATTACTTTTAAGAATAATATTTATGACACAAAGATTTTTTAGAGTTTTTAATATGTTGTATAATATTCTTAACAGTAGCTTCAGTAACAAAAGTAATAAATTTATCTTTAAATAATAAGCTTAACATGTCTCATGTTTTCGGATATATTATGTGTTACCACACGTATGTATGTCATATTGATGGCATTGGCCATCTTATCACTGATCATTTTGTGAAACATACATAATGTTTATCCCTAAATCGCTCAGCATCGACGTCATTAAATATACAGCGGGCCGTCCAAATGTTCCAAGTAATAATTTTCTTTGCTCGTAAATAGTTTTTCACGTGTCGCACCGAGTCGATTTTACGGCTCTTTCTTGAGTAAGCTGAGTCGGTACCATGGAGATTACGCTGAACCGTTCAGGGCGCTAGCCTCTAAAACGAGTTCGTTACCTTGTGTTATAAACACCGTCGTTTGCTGCTCCCATTTCCTCGTACTACACCATACAAAGCGTACGCAAAAAGCTAGCATAACGTCGCCTTACAGTCAGATAAAGTGTCGGGGTCCTAATTCGGTGAATTATTTTGCATATGCCGTGGATGGCTTGCCAGGAATTCCCGGCGGAAAACGCTTCGAGCAAGTTATGTCTAAGCGATGAGCTCGGTCGCTTCAGACACGTCCCGAACTTTGATGGCAGCTTTCGTTTCATCTTTGTTCTCTATCGTGCGTTAACCTGCCGGCTCACGGAAAGTGCTAAATTGTAGAATTAATGAGGTCTTGTTAAATTTGATGACACAAGAGGCGCCGCGTTGCTGCCTCGTCTGCTACGGATTATTAGGTTGCTGTTTGCATTCCATTAACATTCTGTTTATTATGTAATGTTGCTAACTTTTAAATTTTTAAATGAGCTACGATTCAATAGAATTTACAAGTGAATTTTTGCGACGTGATTATAAAACGTTGCTGGTTTCAACAAAAACTAATGATGTTTGTGCCATTTTATATAGTATCATCAAATTTTGTGGAATATATTCACGTTGCCAATCTAACGACCAAATATAATACCCAAGTTGATACAATCCTTATGAGTTGTTATGGAATCAAATTTTTAGGGAAGCTTTAAATCTATACAGCTTGGTTTTGGTTAGTATAATATTTTGACAAGGATTTAGCGTGTGTCAGGTTCCGAGGCAGACACATATCAGGCTCTTATCGGATAAGCCCCCCTCCCCGCCCGTTTGTTACCCCTCCTCGGCCAGATTCTGGGAACGGCAGCTGTTTCCGATGCATTATTTAAAATGGAATCGTGCGAGGCGCGACACCACTTTTTGCACTGAACTGAACAAGTCTATCGCTTCATGGAAAATCGATGTGTATTTTGTTTATAATAGTTGCTTTGAGTTGCAATTGAGCTAGTTTCGGATATTGGTGGAATATTAAAATTATAACGGGAAACAGCTAAATTGTACTATCAAAAAATGCGTTCCTTTTTATTGTTTTGTTTTTTTATTCCTTTTTAGTATTCTTTTCATTATTTATATTTCACTTTAATAAATAGGCTTTACATTGAACAATGCAACTATAGTATTTTAAACAATATGATATATCATTACAAATCTCATTATTTAAAGAGTAATTTATAAGTTTATAATAAATCTTTTATTTTGATAATACTACGAAACATGTAAAACAGATCTATAAAACAAACATTAAATTCCCTGGGTAGAAAATCCACTTGGAAACAGTATACCGGACTTCCTTATATCATTTACGTACGGGTTGGGGTGTCCAATTACGAATAACAAGCAGCACCCGCGATGCCAAGAACTTGGGAGTTTTCCTCTAATACCATCGAATTTTGGTTACGTAAGAAGCAAGACCATAGTGAATTTACTTAATAGAATCCCAAAAATTTCTTGGTGTTTAGGTGGCTAATTTAATGTATAAAATTTGTTTCTCAATTGTAATATTTTATAAGATATGGCAATTTGAAATGCATCACCGACATGCGGCAAATTGTCATACACCCTTTATTATTGCCCAAAATTGCTAAGTATCCTTTAATGATATATAGTCTGTTTCTTCGGAAGGTTTCTATTGATTAAATAATATTTTGGTTGTTTGCGGAGATCGAGGCTGGGATTGAGAAAATTATGAAGATTATTTATTTTTATATATGTATATCCAGAACGGCTTAGATCAAAACTTTAGTTTTATTAGATGCTCTCAAGAACATTTAGGATAATACGATTTGTTAATCTCATAAAACAATCAAACAATTTGTTATAAATGGGAAATGTATAAAACTAAAAACCAAACATACAAGCAAAGTTGGATTTCTCTAGAGAACAACTCGATAGATATGTTAAAAACTTTTATTTAGCTTTTCGTCGAACGCAACGTAGTAGTTAAGGGCATCCCGCGAAAATTGGATCATGTAAGTAGTTTTATAAGTTTATTTAGTCTCTATTTGGATGATGTTAATATGAATGAAATATACGTTAATTTTAACTACATTTTCTCCAGAACTTCTGTTCCATTTAAATTGCAGTTGTCATTTTAATATTGTAGTTATTGTAATAAACTAAATGATGAGGATTTCTACTGCACGCGTGTTGATTCTACCTTTGTTACTGTTTGTGTATTGGATGTAAGAGTGAGGAGAAACCGTAAAGCGTGGAAATGCCCATAAATATATATGTATAATAACACGGAGCTGTTAGTTTGTCTTAATGTGTTTATATAATAAGGATTTTACTTTCTCAGGAGTTCAAAAACATCTAAAACATCACGAAAGGTGACTCAAAGCTTGTTTAAGATTAAATCCATATAGCAGTTTCTCAATTAATTGGAGCGATATAATTCTGCTTCACACTTAAAGTTGATTTGCGAGCAATTAAACAAAATTAAAAATCATTGTGCTGTTGTCATAACATCCATCATTCTCACTGTAAAACAAACGTAACAATGGATTATTAAACGCATATTGTATTATACAAACCAGATCACCGAATCAACATGATTTATGATGACGTCTCGCATGATGTCTTTTTTGTCATTCAATGATTGTCAATTATTAAAGTAAGAAAAAACGTAATGCCCCAATGCTCCATGGCAGCATTGAAGCTACTTTTGCTTTCTATTGGTTTCTTCGATCATATATACCAAAGATACACCAACAAAGCACGAAAAACGGCCCGGCCAAACAGTGCTTTTTTATATGGTAAGCACTGTTTCACTGACAGTCGCGTGCTAGATCTTGCAATAAATAATAGATCTTAAGAAAATGCGGTAAGCTCGATAATTGTAGAAAAATTAATATTTAATTCAATCTTTGGTATATATGACCGAAGATTTGTCTATCTAAAACTAATAACTATAGATGAAATATGTGTATAAGAGAAATTATATCGCCTATATTATTATTTTTTCTACTTTGCTAATCTTCTACAGCGACGATTGTATTTAAATACCTCGTCGCTTTAGTAACATCTTTATGGTATTGCATTTTACTCCTGAGACGGGTAACTAAGCTTTTTATTTTATGTTGTATCAGATATACTCTGTGCTAATGATAATAACGTCGTAAGTTTAGTGGCAAAGCGCAACCGATATTATAATACCGAATGTTATATTGAGCCAAGACCTTTTTGAAAATGATAAAAGTAAGTCATCATTAAACGTATTTTCAAGTAAGTTGCCAAACGTTTTACTTACTATTCTATATGAGGGCAGCATCGTTCGTAGTGGAGACCTCTACAAGAAGTTTATGTCCATAAGTGGATTTATAATTTGAACAATGATCATTATTTGAACAATTCACAAAATCGATTGAGTATATCCGGAACTAGCCTCCCACAAACAAACTTTACTCTTTATAATAATAATCCGAACAATTAAACCAGTTCATCAACCATACATATTTTCCAAGTAATTCCTAGGCAAGGAAACCCAGCGTTTCGTTACGTACAATGTAGGCGGCTTGTCTCGTGTATCGCGCCTCACGATCGAGGTGCTAAGTAAAGTAGGTCACAGTGCGGTGCCACTGCCAACTCACTGACGCCAAAAGAGCCGCTCAGCTGATCACGGAACACTCCTACACTGTAGCTTTTCAAAGGTCTGTCTAGTATTACACTGGTTTGTAATATTACCGCATGGTTTTGTTAAGCAGGGTACAGTTTCAAGCGTGTTCGTCTTATGTATCTGCGATTTATGATTCATCGTCTATGTTCTATCTAGCGATGAAGGCCGCTTAATCTTTGAACTGCAAATTTTTCGACTCTTCATCGGCTCAAACTAGTTGTGACCGTAACATAAAGCTTAAGTAATAATTTAATCACTTGCTTTCGCATGGCAAATAAATCATATTCGTTATATTTTACTGACAATTACTGGAAACCTGGCTTTTGATTTTAATCTGTTTAATTATAATTTTTTTTGTTTACAGGTTTATAAAATCAAAATATTAACTATTAAAATCAAATAACAAACTCAGTGATAGAATGTTCTCTGGCTAGATTCTAAACTAACTCGAATCCAATGTGAGCCCAACTTTATTCATTCTGTGCAAAGAAATGAAATTGCTGAAATGTTATTCTGAGTTCTGAAACTAAATAAATGTTTGGCTTGGGCAGCTAATAAACTAATGGGACAGTTTTTCTTCTCAACTCGATTCATATGACATTAAGCTATGATTCATTTGAGTTCAAATATAGGGCGTGTTTTATATTTATAAATATTTAAATCAAATGGGAGTAAACAGTTATTTAAATATATTCTGTGTCAAAGAAAATGTAGATTAAATAAAATAAAACGAAAATCACCGTTCTCACTTTAAAAAGAACACCGAATGACAAGTAGTCCGATTGCTATTATATCATATACCTCGCATGAATATTAATACAATTCACAAACGCAGTTGCCGAATTAAATATTCAGTCAACAATTTGCGCTAAAAAATATATCAACTTGTTTATGGCAGCGAATGAAACAACGGTACGTGACATTATAATACATTTGAAGGTAGCGTGTTTTAATCGCATTACGTTGAGCAGTGGGTAGTTGGTTTCTAAGGGCGATATGATACAAAGGTACGGGCTGTGAAAATATTGCCATGGGAATGGAGGCGGGGCCCAGTGGGTGATTGATGGCTCGGTGGCTGCGCTCGCCCGGGGCCCGGGTTCCGGACCCGCTCGATACACCCCCCTGTTTCATCTTAACGTATTTTGGCTTCGGTGTGTCTTGGCGACGGATTTTGAAAGTATCTGCGGAGCTAAACAGATGGTGCGAGATATGACGAAATACTTTTGGTGAAAAAGGCTACGTTTAAAGCAATACCCTTTTTATGTTTTTTTTTTGAAATATGAAATAACCTATTATTGTTATAATATCTTTTAGGGGCCTTCTTACTTCTGCATTTACTATTCCACCTGCACACACTATTCAAATATGTATGCAATTGTTTGCAAAATATAATTTTAGTAAAAGCTAGGCAATAGGCCAACTTACCCAATAGTGTATCAATACTTTAGCAATTATTCTGTGTTTGGTATATTTATCCAATTTTCAATACATGACCACTACAACAAGTTGATATTAAATCTGATTAAAATGGGATTTGGTTGACCATAATTGAAAATATCGATTGTTCATTCCTCAGTGAACATGAAAACACAATTAAGCCTATTTTTGAACAATGTTTAATAAATTAACAGCAAATGCGTGCGAATTGTTTGAAAACTCACAACTAGTTGCTATACAAAGGGGTTAATACAAAATACATTGTGTTAAACTTGTATTGAACAATCGAAATTTTCTTCATTGTGATATGAAACTTGATAATATTTATTGGTTTACATCTGCTTATTCACGGTTACCAAATTACCTTACCTCATCTTTTTGTCTCAACGTTGAAACCCTTCAAATTTAATCGATTTTACTAAAGGTCAAGCTAGCATAAACGTTGGCAAAATGTTCTATTGGCATGTTCATAATTTATTATGTTACAGTGTCATCTTAAATTCTTTTAAGTCAGTATATAAGGTCTGATAAGAGAGACACGTTTTATGTCGTCAAAATATTTAAAAAAGTCAGCAATCAGCAAAGCAGGTAATGAAAAACGAAAACTTTAAGTAAGTAAAGACTTGAGTTTGCAAATAAAAAGAAACAACTTGTTCAAATGAAGCCATAATTAATACATTAATTTTATTCATTTCGTCCAAGTTGCTAAGACGGAAAAATAAATTTTAATTTGGAAGTAATTCCCCTATAGCCATTTATACAAGCTATTCCTTTTGATCGTGTCGCAAAGAAGTAGGGAAGCATTTTGTTTTCATCATCAATAATTGGGCAATTGGGTACGAAGTAAACGGCCTGAAGAGAGGTTCAAAAGAGGTTTGTTGGACCCCGAGTCCCGTCGACGTAGCGACAAGTTTATACAGCCGAACGGAGATCCTCGGCTTTCGGCCAGTTTCCGGCCCAGTGCGATGCCCCGGCCGACGCGCCCGGCCACGCTCCTCTGACCTTAATTATTTCGCCACTTTAATTAGCTTACGATAAACCTGCTTGACGCATATTGGCCTTTATATTTTATTCGGATCGCATTCGCCAGATAGCGCTCCGCATACTAATACTAAAAATATAAAGTGTAATGGCGCAAGTTTCTCCGAGCTCCCGATATTCTTTTACTACTGGATACCTTTGCTTTATGACCATGTATTGTGTGCGCCTCGTTTTTTGTTGTTGTAGCTATGACATTTATAAGAAATTAATCATTACTCTCGATGCATAAAATGTGTTGGCTGTCATCAGACAGCTGGGGACGATATCATTTCGATATCAAATTATTTACGCTAAAATAAGAAAACACGCTTTCATAATGATGTCAATGTTATCTGCATCGCGAAAGAAGCCGTTTTACATACTGGCCTCGCTTAAGACAACAGTTTATTGTTGAAAAATGAGTGGCATACCTAATATTTATTATCTCATTTACTTTGTTACAGGTAATACATAGTTTTACTGGTACTCCTCTGACATTTCACCTCGCTGAGGTGATATTTATTGGCTTGCGTCAGTAAAGTAAGGTCTTTAAACTTTTATGTATAGCTCTTACAATGTTGTTTTAGTATAGTAATGTGCGCACTATCTGTGACGGTTTAAGCTTGCCGCACTGTATAAGGGCACAGGTGGGCCTTGGGGTAAAAAGTAGTGTCAGCTGGCACGCGGCACACCTGCACCCATCTGCCACTGGAGGAAAAGCCTGACTCGTTAAATCGAACCTTTTTAGTAATGAAACTAGATACCTAATGACTAATTTAACGAGTATGTAAATGTGATACGATATTAAAATGCGACCAATCTATTTGTTATCTGTAACAACATTTAATTGACACCTTTATCTCCCTAAAAGTGTAAATAAGGAGTCTGAAATAGATATCCTCTAAGTTTCACGACTGGTTTGATTGTTAAAAAGTTCCTGAATTGCTTAATTCTTGCAGAAATGCAAAATAGGTACGTTTTGCTGCGTTTAAGCCGAAAAGGAAGTCCCCTTAATTTGGGGACTGGTGGGTCTTAAATCAAAGTATAAGCTTAAAAAAGTAATCGCCGCTTCTTAAGAATTACTTAGTATTTTTTTTTATTGAGCGTAGCGAACGTAGACCCATTTTCCCCAAACTTTTGCGTTTGGTTCTTGTTTGATCTCCTCTTAGACCAATTGATTGATGGTAACTAAACGGGCCCAATAGCCAGGGACCATCGGTTAATGTTTAAATAACAAAAGAGGAATTTTAAAGGAAAAACTAAAATGTGTAAAGGAAAGTTGGTAATGGATCTCCAACTTACTTATACACAAGCCATTAATATCCCTTTATGCGCAGGCTATTAGATCGCCACTTTGTTCCGAACACTCTAACTTTAGTTAAGTATGGAATTGAAATATAAAATGATCATTAAAGTGTTGCTTGTGATGAGTGGCTAATCGTATCGCTCAATAAAACCAATAATGATTCATGTTCATTGAATAAATATCCATCATTTACAAGATAAGTAATCAGTGAAACGTTATAATCAGTAAAATCGGCCTCATCAAGTTTGCACCCACACAGTAATTTACTTACATACTAACTTCCTTTCCGTTATTCATGTCATCACAAAATACTATATCAAAAAGACTTTGGCGTTTTATTTGAAAGTATTTTTCGTTGAAAGTTCAAGAGTTAACGTCCAATTTTCAAGCCAACTGAATATGTACACACAAGTTAGAAAATATATTCCCTGGTGGACTTTTTAAATTGCTGGGTTTTATTAAATTCTATTATATTTATATTTTCCCTTTAATAATGTATAACAGAGATATTATCACATCACCAAGTAGGTGAAAGCCCGCACGGATCACTTCTCGTATGCACTCCGCGCCATTATGCATCCCGTATAGAATCGTTAATAAATATGCGGCCAAGTACGCTCTTCTGTTACATTCTTTTGCACTTGGCTGTGGGCGGAACATGGCTGTGTTTCCTATATTTAATAGCGTATACTAAATTATATATGGTCCTTGATGTATGCGGGAACTAATGTTGCCGTAAAATATGAAGTTACATTCATATTGTTTAGAATTATGGCATAGTCTCTAAGTATAAGCGACTTAACAACTCGGAAATTTTTCATGTTATTTATAATTTAATACATGCGTGAAAGCATTTACAAGGAATCAATGCTGATCGATAAATTTTCATTCCAATAGACTTTTATCAAAGTAACATGAAACCGTTGTTTACTCAACATTTTCCATAACTTGGAAATAACATAAACAGGAACTTCCACAGTTTATCCAAAGTTCGTTCGTTTCGTTAAGCCAGTTGTGATCTTAGATATGCTGAAATATGCGGAAAGAGGGTACTCCTCAAAAGGTACTCGGCTAAGTTATCACAAATTGTTGTATATTTTAATTTGATATGAAAGATAGGAGAGAGATTGCAAACATAGGATTTGATATATCTTAGTGATAACACATTTGTAGTCAAAAAAACTGTATTGATTAGATTTAATGGTTCGGAATAAAGTCAAAGAGTGCTATATTATGCAATCTGGTACAATCGACGCTATGAAATTAAAACAAAAACTATGATAGTTCTGCTGAGGCTGCATTTCCAAAAGAATAGTTGATATAAAATAGCTGATAGCGAATTTTTTAATAGCCCAGTAAAGCGGTTATTTTGTCTATTAGGAAATATTTTGCTATATGTTACTCTTTGAGTTTGCAATGACTAATGCTTTTAGTTCAAACGTGACTGCATGGCGATTATGAAATTAGTCTAAGTAATATAAAAAAACGATGCTTATTTTATTTATTTTACTTAAATCCGATTGCAGTATCCTTTGCGGCACTTATGAAAATCAGAGCTACGGTTGTAAATATTTCATTATCACTGTGGCACCATGCAGAGCCAGTGCATAGCATCTCTTTTTATATTGTATGTGTTTTATTTTTGATTTTGTGTTATTTTGTATGGTAGGTTATTATAACTTCGTCGTATGTGTATTGAAAAATGTGTTTATTCCTTCTTTCTTTCTATTATTAACATCCCATTTCTCAAATTACATCGTTCGTCGGTGGCTCATCATTGACCTCCATTTCAAGAGTACTTTGGGCCGCTCTGCGGCTTTGAGCTTATAATCTTTTGATGATTTTATTACTATATTTGAATTTTATTTGATAGAAAACATCAAAAGAAAGCACCTTTTTGCGTCCAGTAGAGTGAAAATATTTTTCGGCTATGTCTTGATTATTGGTAAACACTTTTATATATTACTCTCTCATAAAGATTTTTCGTATACATGTTTCCATGTTATTGTAGTTTCATACTCACGTACTAACAATAATAAGTGGCTTTGTCCTTTTTGACTTGCCTTATTTTCTAACGTTGTCATACGACGACCTAATATTTACCGATAAAATAATTCTATTTAATTACGAACAAGAAATCGCAAGAAATGAAAAACAGCGTCATAATCTTTACTAAATAAGAATTTACAGGAGTATGTGAGGAAAAAGTTTGGTTTATATCATTTTAGTGTCCCACATTTGTGTCCAACACGTAATAAGAATTAAAATGATTTTTAAAATCATTTATGCCAATTATTTATCCTCAAAACGTGTTAGTAATAAATAGACTGGCTATTCTTGGTTTCGCGCAAGTTTAACCATCAATAATGAAATAATGAATTATTCACACTTACATACTAGTACATATTTCAATACCAAGGTTACAATAAGTTTATTCACAAGCCACAGCTTCAAAATAACAAATACTTATGAAAGATACTTTAAATAGAAATATAAGGATATCTAGGGCTTATCGTTTCCAAGGATTTGTTAAAAAATAGGTCAATATTTTTTTTTAATAAATGTTCGTGACGACTTTTCTTTGTTTGAAATCCGTATGCTGACATGACACCTGACGTGAAGGCTTATAGGAAACTCTTTTCACTTAGCTTTCAACATTTTATGAATCAACGTTTTACAATCAGCAAAAGTATATCAAAGTATAAGGCATTAAACTATATTAATCTCACACGTGTGTGCTTATCTCATCTTACATTTTGTAACAAAAGAATTATGAGTAAGAGACAGTGAGTTCAATGAATATTATGTTGACGATTGCAGGTTTTAAACATTTGCAATAACAATGCCAATAAGACCTCCTAAGACATAGGGTATGTGTGATGTTATTGCATTTATATTGACTGAGAATGTGGAAATGAGATACTTTACATATCATTCATTATGAATTGCAAGTATGAGTTAGTTGAGGCTACGGGATTTGGCGTGATGTTGCGAGTTGGGCACCTTTATTACGTTATTTTTCTTGCTACATAGGTGTCTTTCATCATACATCAACCTAAGTCGCTTTACTCAGTCGCATTGCAGAATGTTGATTTGGTTATTATATATAAACACTTTTCATCAATAAAATACTAGTAGTATAACTTGTTTTTATTTTTAAAAGTTATATTATCGCTGTCACTTTTCCATTTTCATACGTGTCTCCGTGTTATTTTTTATTTTATAAGTAATGTAGGCATTTCCCAAATTTATGGACCAAATGTTTGCTTACCGTATTAGCCTTTTATTATCTTAAACTTACGGTAACTTAATATTAGCTTAACCCTCCGGGGCCTATCGTACTTCAAAGGTGCACGAGTTTTTGCTTTGAAATTTCCTTTCAGTAAAAACGGGAACGCTCTGTTGTGTCGCACTAACGTGTTTCTACCGAATGTTGTTTGAAGTAACGAAAATTGTATCCCATCACCTTCCTTCTTTAGGGATCCTTTATTTCATCATATTTTCCTCTCCGTCAGCTTCGCAAAAATGTCGGAATTATTAAAATTATTTTTAGGTCTTGTAAAAGTAAAAGTTGATAAAAGCTATTAAAAAAAATGTGTATTAGTAGACTTTAACTAAGTATAGTGGTAGGTATATTGAGACTTAGGTTTTGCGCTATGGAGTAGTACAGAATCTATTGAAATAACGTATGCGTATGTATACTGACTGAGTTCATCGAGAACAATATATATTCACATCTCTTTTAATCTTTACCAATACTTTCGGCGCAGTTGATTCAATAAAACTCATACTTCAGTTCTCACGACTGCCCACGCGTGGCCGTGTCTCGTGGGACGCAGCCAGATTACTCTCGCGCTGCAAAACTGTGGGGCAATATGATATGATTGTTCAAGGATTGCAATAAGCTGCAGACATTCGCTTACTGTAGGACTCTTTATAGGAGCTTACTTTAATTTAGTCTCACATATAGTTTGGCATAAATCTCCTCCTCTCTTACTTCCTTTGTATAAATCAATCTTCGTTAACATGTTCTTTTCTTATCACTTATTAAGGTCTAACTTCAGAAAAAGTTATTCGCTGTGAATATTAAAGCGGTTCACCACGCTCAGGCTAACCCACTGAGTCACGATTTCCTAGAAACTATAAGGCTGTGTCTTAACTGGTTTTTCCTATATCATGGGGTTGAATCTGAATTTGAACCGCTTCTCCATATTCCGTTGTAGTTTAAACTCGATATAGGATTTCTAAAACCAAGACTCAACCCAAAAAACGTCTGCGTTGATTAATACTCTTCATTACTAATAAAGATATGCATTTTAACAGAGGAATACTATCTATACTCAACAATCATTCCAAAAATTTGCCAAAAATAATTGGTGATGGCTTTCCAATCGCATTTCCCACGTTGTTTACCCTACACCGTTGGTCCTCTCGAAAAGAGATGAGATAGTGCAAATATAAACCGACACTATCACACTCAGTTACGTTCTCGCTGTTGTCGGAGCAAGTCGCGTCTTAGTATTATGTAATTTTTCTATAGGTGAAGATTTGTAAATGGCATTGTGTATTCATAATTAGTATTATATTGTTTGTATTGGTCTGTTAATCTTTCAAAGAATATAAAATAAAATATCATACTAAGGTATTTAAAATATCAATTGATAAGATAAAAGTGCTAGCTATGGTATATGTCACGTTTGACTGAGAGGCTTTCAAGATTCATTTGATTCGTAACCTTTTTATGTTAGAATAAGCTCTGATTACCATCGGAGTTCGAAAGCGATAGCGTTTGCTGAAGCTCCAACTTGAAAGCTTTCGTTATTAGCTTCTGCTCGACTTGTTCGTGTCGATCTAAAAAGTTTACTGAAAAACAGTTCCGGACATTAAATTGAAGCAAATTTGTCCTTAGTTTGCCGTATTTATTATAAATCTTGGCACAGAGACTTGTCTTAAAAATTGTAATATCGTATAGCCCCTTAATGGTATGCAGAGACTATTAACAGCTACTATGTAATCTCTCTAGCTTGCTTACAATATATTCATGCATGTTTTATTATTCTTTACACTAAGTATGCTTTTAGTTTTTACATGGACGATGAGTCCTACTAAGTACCTAATTGATAAACATATATCACCGTAGTAAATTTTATATGTTAGAGAATAATAATAACCCTTTATATTAATGCCTTGTACAAATATGGGGTCCAACATGATCAATCATTGTCCACTTCATCAGATAGTTTCTTGGTATCGATACAATCATTTTATTATACAAACGGGACTAATTATACATCCTTAAGCTTTTAGTAAATTGTCGTGTTAGGTTACTGTGAGATGGGGAAAATAAGAGAGTCGAATGATAAAATAGGCAATTGTTCCTGGAGACTGTATCTTGCGCCATGTTTTCCTCATTCTTGTCAAAGTGGGAAGATACACTCATACTTGCTTTAGGAGGGATCCTTCCTTGTGAGGGTAATGATTTGTAAAATGAGCAGTCACAACTTTGAATTTTGAGCTGAATTTGAAGCAATGGCTACCCAACAAGGTTAAATCTATCTGTATAAATTCTTAGGATATTCTACATGTTTCACATACTGGAAACAAGTTCTTTACCATATTCGTTAGAAATACCCTATTTTGCCTTTCCGAAAGTAGCGTCCATGCAATTGGAGCGGCTCGTCATGGACTGATCGATTTATTCGGTTCGTAACGAGTTTATTGTGCGATGCTTTGTGATTCGAGCTTAGTATCAAGTCGCTCGCGGCGCGGCTGTATACTCTTTGCCGTCATTTAGACAGATTTATAAAGCTGGGTGCTATTTGCAAGTTGAAAGATTATGACTGGAGAATGTAATGCGGTACTTTGTATAAATTATCGCATGATCCCATAGCTAAGTTGGAATTAGTATCCTCGAGAGGCTTGCGCTCACCGTCCACAACCCTGTTACCATGTTACCTTACTGCGACACGTTTTAAATGAGACGCAAAGGTATTATAGTTATAGTTATAGTAGGTCAGGATATTGAAAGGGGAAGAGTTGATAAATAAAAATCAATACATCTTTATTCGATAACTTTCCAACCACATCACTTAAAAAGCCCCCATTGACTTTCTCACCAATAAAAACACTCGCAAAGTCAAAGGGTAATGCTTTATAATTTCTTGTAATCACACGTCAAAAGAATCTGTCGATGTCTCTTTTGAAATGTAGGAATTTTCTAGTATCTTTCTGTGTACTTTATTTTGATGCTATCATTTGGTTGTCCATCTTATCATTCATCATGAAAGACGCGATCAGTCGGTATGATATGACAATGTGAAGGTATCTACATTTCAAATGATTTTTTTATTCACTTGTTTTTTTTTAACTTGGATATTTTACAATGTCTATGTCATTGTAAGTGATGTTGATTTGAACATCTTTCTCTCGATTTTTGACTCGAAAAGTTACTTTGGGTTGTACCGTTTCGAAGTTATGATTTATTTAAAAGGTTTCTGAATGCGCAAAATAATTGTAAGGGAACTCATACTGTTGAGTTAAAACTGGTAATTGTATACGAGAGGTTATTATATGAGGTTGTGCTATGGGTATGGTTTTATGAATGAAATGATGATGAAAGTATTGTTGCAAACCCTATTTTAAATGTTTAGTGACATTTAATACAACCATAATCCTTCGTTAAATTTGTATGATCATCATTAGTATCTACACTAAAGCTTTACTTAGTAATTGATTTCAGTAAATATCGCTTTCAGTCTTACTGTCGTCATAATAGTCGCATATTTAATAAATTGATCAACTATTCAACAGGCATCAGTTGTGTGAATAAAAGGCTTTTCAGTTTAGTTAATCGATTAAGTATGAGATACATAATATAATAACATAAACGTTCACGCCGAATATCCCCGAAGGGGTTGGCAGAGGTACTAATACTTCTGAACATCACGTGACTTTGTCACCTGGTGTTCAGAGTGCCCACGTTTTGCATGGACAGTGTACTCACGTGATAGGGGGCAGGCCTATCGCCGTTTTGTACGAATACACTGTCACATGACTAAGTACAACTCAGCCATGTGGGTTTCCTCACGATGTTTTCCCTCACCGTTAACAACCATGATAAATTAACCACACATATGTCTTTAGAAAAGACAAATTGGTGTAGGCCCGATCCAGGATTTGAACACTAGTCGTTTGCACGATAACCGAGTGTTCTACCCACTGGGCTATCACGGTTGCTATAATAATAAGTATGAGATACGACGCTCGAAACGTGTTCTCTATTAAATGGCTAGCATCTGGTTTCTTGTAGGATGTCGTATAAATTGTGCCATTTCTATTGATGATAGACAAATGGTTTATCTATAAATAGTAACTTGTTATGGTTCCCAAAATTATCCTTTATAGAAAAGTCAAAGTTTTTATATGCCATGGAAATGACTTGGTGCCTTTCTATATGATTAATGCTACCTGTTGCTGCATACCTTCCCCATTCTTCAGTGGAAATTGATGATAATGCTTGCAAAGCAGATTTTTGATGCAGTACAATTTTCGGGTTTTTTCATATAAGGAAGTTTTATTGTAAACATAAATCCTATGAATTTAGAATGTATCGAACACAGCTATATTTTCTATTATTTCATGAAATTAACGATAAGATCCGTGCTTAACATAACATAACATTATCATATTATATTTCGTATATATTACTTAAGCGGTTGAAGAAGTTAATGAATGACACAGACATACATGTTACAGTGTTATATACTTTTATTACATTTTCTTTATACTTACTCTACCGAGTAACCCATACGACTCACAAACGCTCACTCAAACGCGTTTTCATTTAAATGTTTATTTTATTGTTCATTCTTCTATGTAATGAAAATAGGCGGAGGTGGTAATTTCTACACTCATGGGCATACAAATAAGGTCATCACTTAGTTTGTCAACAATTCGGCCTAATCCGTTTGACTAAGGAAACCTTCGATTGGTCAACTCGAGGTCGCAACAAGCAATAGTTCGTGACAAATTACTTTTGTGGGTTTGTAACTTAATGAGTTTCTTTCTCCTTTTTGGTAATATAAAACAGTTTTACAAATAAGTACAAATTATTGGCAGTCCTATCACTAACAACGATCATAAATTAAAATTATACTAATAAACAAACTTATTTCTTAATTCAATTTTAAATTAAAATTATTAATTTATTTATAAAAACTAGCGTTTCAGTGAGGTGGTGTTTACCATATCCTTGAAAACAGGTAGAGATTTAGTTAGGCGAACCTCTACAGCAATGAAACGCCTGCACAACTAAAGGACGAGCCAAAGAAATTGGTTGAATGAAGATGATAAGAACCGATTAAGGCAAAGAACAAGGGAGAATTTTCAATCTTTTAGGGGGGAGGTATCTACTTCCAAAAGCCAGGCAAGCTCGTCACGTTTTTGGCAAAATAAGGTTACCAAAAGTATTTCGTTTTTCATAGCAGACTTTAAAGTTTGTTTTTCCTGTATAATGAACTTAAAATAACTTTCTTGAAGTTTTTAATTTAGTTAAACAATTTTCTCTTTATAATATTTGCTTTTCGTTCATTTTACTTTAGGATTCGTAGTGGATGGTGTAAGAAGTCGTATATTTTCTATATCTTAGCTTTGCATTAGGACAACGGGAGTTCCGAGAAAGAATTTTTCTCTTATTTAGTTTTT
Organism: Bedellia somnulentella; assembly: GCA_963576735.1. NCBI lineage: Eukaryota > Metazoa > Arthropoda > Insecta > Lepidoptera > Bedelliidae > Bedellia > Bedellia somnulentella. Next base: position 15,187,549 of record OY755173.1, on the reverse strand, counting down.
TTATTGAACATATTCGAATAATCTTGTTTTCTTAGTACCACTCTAATTATTTATGAAATATTTACCTTGGTTATAGTGTTTGTCTCATACTAAGTAATATTTTTTGGGTGACGCTATTAAAATCCGGCCCCTTAATTGTTATAATGCTGCTCAGAAATAGTCTCCTCATACTAGAATAAAAACTAGTATTTTTTTTTATTAGTCTTATTTATTTCGTAAACCATTAGGTTATCATCGTTTAATAACGATCTGATGATTAAAGAAATGAAATGTACACAGTAATTTGTCCGTAAATGAGTGTTTATAAGAAAATATGCTTTTATATTTTTTATTCTGTTTCAACATTATCTGGTTTTCTTCATAAATGGTGATTAAAAAACCTGGCGGTGCGGAAAAATATGAGAAAAAGATAATTATTTTCCTTGTTTGAAGCGCTTCTCTGTTTCTTGACATTGAGAAAGTTTATTAATGTGAAAAAATAATTGGCCATATTAATTTTCTTTACTCCGGTTGTTTTGTAAAGTTTCCGTGCCTCTATCTATACATTTGTACTTCACCGTTTTTTTTTTAATTAATAAAGAAGTGAATCTATGAATTTTCTTTCTGATAAATCCATCTAGAAAGTTAAAACTCCAATAAATTTTATGTTCAGTGTCAGTTATAGGCATTTTGATCTAGACTTAAAAACAATTCATACGATGCGGTACGTAATTAAATAGTACTAAATATTTATACATAAAAAAGCTAAAATCGCTGAATTTTAATAATTAATCAAATTAAATTTCTATATTGACGAAATAACTGAAATCCCGTTTCCAGCTCATTAGTAAATCTACATGCTTTTCACTAACTGACTAACATCGTATAATCGTTATTTCTGTTTAAAATGTATATTCCTGTCCGAGTTTATATATTACTATTACAACCTATCGGTCCTCCAATTTCACCTGTACCAACATTAACAAGTATATTAAAATACAGTGTTATCAATGACATTACAGCAAGTAGGTGGGTCATACGACACAATTAGCGCCGGTAGCTGATAGTGTCGCAACCAGCCCACTGTGTAACCTTTGTGTGGCGAACTGTACTCTACGTGTGTGTCTATTCTAATTTCTATTGTTAACATGCGTGTGATCACTTGTCTTTTCGATGAAACACTGCGTTTTGTATAATGTGAAACCTATATGAATGTATTTTATAGACAATTGGCTGGGAGCAGTTATGATTCTAAAGCTCTACAGTTACAGTAAATTTTCTAAGAAAAATCCCCGTCAGCATCGTATGTATAAACTAAAAAAACATACATTTACGAATGTAGAAAATGTTTTGTTTTTCCAAACCACGGCAGCTTAATACATAACATCTTTATACAAGTATCCCGGGCGCGCTGGCAGCGGCGCGGCGGCGGCGGGCGTTCCCAAATTCACATCGATTTTACAGTTTTATAACATGCCATGGTGGGTTCAGCTACTAAACGAGCCACTCCCTCCTAATTCTCCCAACCCCCTGGTTCGGATTGCTTTGCTCGACCGTTCCGTTCTGAAATTCTTAGAAGTATGTGCAATAAGTCATTTAGGTGTAAATAGTTTTCGGTGTTAAGAATGCTGAATACCCATCTTCTTTCGTGGACGTTGTGCGAAATGATTCAGCATTCCGGGTCTTAATTATATTTTTTAAATATAGGGACATATAGGGATTGGTGGTAAAGGTACTAACAGGACGATAAAATTAATAATGATATACATACATACATACATATACTCACGGCTATAAATCCCTTAACGGGGTAGCCAGAGCTTTGGAATGAGAAATTCCTTAGCCACTTTTGGAAGTTGATTGGGGAAAAGATGGTAATAATAAATGATTTTGGTGACGGGTCTCCAACCGCATCGCCCCAAAAACCACTTAAAAAGCCCTATACCCTTAGTCGCCTCTTACGATCACCCACGGGTAGAAAGGGGTAGTGTTATTCTAAGCCGACACTACACGGCAAATATAATGATATGCAATAATAATGATATGCAACACATAAAAATAAATTAATAAAAATGTTATATATATTCCAAGACTAAGATCAAACATTGATTTTCGTCATGTTACTGTTGACTTTGGCGGGGATCAAGCGCGCAGTTATTTAGGATATAATCCTAAATATAGTGAAATTACTAGTGTTACCTAAAATTTTTTTTCCTTAGCAACTTGTAAAACTTAATGTTTTCAGCAACAACCGAGCGGGAGTATGTTTCCAACCCCATGAAGACTATTTAATTGACTACAATTTATGTAACTATTGAAATCTTTCCAGAAAGTAAGTTCTCAGAGTCTACTGATTTTCTATTCTAATCCATTTCGAAAATTAGACTTGAAATATTTTGCGATTATGAGCTTTGCTAATTGAATTTTAATTATGAAATATCTCGTTGATGTTCGCTTTAATTTTCAACAATTAATTATTTTCTTAAATATTTTCTTGGTATGACGATGTCAGTTGCTTAGTTGATTGATTAGTTGATTGATTGTTGCTTCTAAGTCCTGAGGTTTCGGGTTCTAATCCAAATTGCAAGATGCGCAGTCTTCTGAGTTATTTATGTGTTTAACTCACTCACTACACTCTCACTCACGGCTATAAATCACCACATGAATGCATGAAATGATTTGAATATGAATCCCAAAACCAGGTAGCCCGAGACCCAGGAAACGAAATAGCGCTTTTTTTTATATATATATATAGGTTTATTAGTCTCCAGCATCATCACCCAAATACCCTTACTTACCTCGTCAGACGCCCAGGAAAAAAATATGATTAGTTCTCATTTAGACCACACCGTGAACCCTTACTATACTAACAGACAAAAATAAACGTCCTTGCGCTCTTTCATATCTTTGGTTTTAATTCACTCATATTTTATGCTTTTGAATTATAGTGTTCACTGTGTAGTGTCGGCTTAGAATAGCACTACCCCATTTCTCCGGTAGGTGTACGTAAGAGGCGACTAACGGTATTGGGGCTTTAGAGGATTTTTGGGCGATGCGGTAGGAGACCCATCACCAACAATCTTTATATCGCCATCTTCCCATCCAACTTCCAAAAGTGGCTGAGGAATTTCTAGTTCCTTAGCTCTGGCTACCCTTTCTTGGGATTTAAAGCCGTGAAATGCCGTGTATATGTATGTATGTTCACAAAATAACTACAAAGTTATTAACGATGGATAGTAATCTTAAAATAAGGTGAACCATAGCTGTAAACTATTTACTTTTCAATAAAAAATACGTACTACTTTTATGTCCTACCCCACATATCTGATATTTTCATATCCTCTGTGGTTTTTTATAATTAGTTACTGGTTACGGTGCATCTCAAATAATCATTATACAGTACAGTACATTGTCAAAATGTTTATAACTAACTAAAGCGAATATTTAATTTCAAATATTTTAGTATCCTTTTATTTGTGACAACGATTAAGAATAAACAAATTGACGAATTGTACCTTATAAAGAAAATAAGTCTCGTTTAACAAATGAGAATTTAATTTGACTCAAAGTTCCAAGTTTCCGTATAAATCTATGTGTATTCGGTTATCAACGTTCGGGTCGGTTATAGGGCCGAACAAATAGCCTTCTCATATTGGCCGTTAGAGTTTTACTAGTGCTCAGTGGCTGTCGTAGTTGGCTAACAAACTTCTCAAAAGTTCTCGTACGCATTCGTTGTACGTAAACTTTGGCTCCCGACTGCTTCATAATGTGGCTTCGTGGAAAAGGATAGCTCTTTGTGTTTCGAGTTCGGCTCTATTATATAACCGATGTTTGGTAACATTAACTAAGTTCTAATTAATATTTTTGTTCTTAATGGTAATATTACAATATTTTTTCGTTTTCGTTTACACCCAGTATTAGATAAATATCTTGGCTTAATTGTTTGACATTCATATTTACCTCCCGTATGATGTTATGCTATTCTTCCAAACCGCAACTCATCAACGCAAGAATTTTATATTAAAAATTATTAAATACCTTCTTTCAACTAACAATCTTCTTTTGGTGTCGAAATCTTTTTTTTCGACTCTTTGTATAAATGAAATGAAATGGACGGCACAATTTAAAAGTCTGAATGACAGCGGATGCCGCAGAGTAAAAAGTCGGACCCTTCAAATTGAATCGGTAGATTTTGTTATCAACTTGGAGGCGACTTCGTGTCCTCGCTATTTCCAACTAGCTCATGTCAACACTAGATACTTTTATTTGAGATTCCTTTCCTTTGCGACTTCTAAAGTTTCTTGTTCCGGAATGTTGATACTGGTTACTTGTTATTTTACTTATATGAACATTATATTTTAATAGAAATCTCCTTTATCTTATATAAACTGATGATAATAATTGCAGGTTTGGAATTATGGGATACTTGGAAGGAAACAGATAATTTTCTTTATAAATTTTACTCTGCAAACTTCATAAAGTCTTGTGATAAAAAAATCAATCGTTCATTGTTGTTTCGCCAATCCCTTTTATGAAAACTCTATTTACATACAAAAGCTTTAACGACATGTGTCAACTGTGAAATATTTGCAACAACCGTACGCCGGAGTATCAAATATCAGCCAGTGAGCGGAAATGCGCTAAACTGTTGTTCGAAATTTCGAATCCCAGTTTACGTAAAGCGTTTATATTATAACAGCATTAGCCCCTATTCCGCGTACCGCATTGTACTGAAATACGGTTTAGCAAACATCGGCCACCCTGACCCTCGCCCGGTCGTTCGCCTTATCGCCGCGCACCGACCGCGGATTATCAAACTTGAATCAGACCCAACATCCAACCTACTGATTAGCTTAACAACAACTTTCAAACTAATCGCTGAATAAAACTTGTATTGTGTTCTATGCTTCAGTCACTTGTGTGCCCAAAATATTAAATATTGTACGGGTTAATGGAGGCACATTCAAGGGGGATTCGTTGAGGTTTTTGTTTGTCGTCGTTGGTAGAGTTTGTCGGTTGGGGCGTTCATAACGCGCGTTACGCTTCGTCTCCTTATCTAGACGTGCAATTTTCTTTGTTTGCGTTCTGTACGCAATTTCCCAAAGACGGGACGAGATAAAACTGCGAACCGCCGCCGCCGCGTCGCCCGACCCCAGTCCGCCGGATATCTCGGTTTCGTCGTTACTCTTTCAACGTCATATTTCTTGGTTTAGCTCGACTTACTCGAGCTAAATATTATGTACCGCTCTTTAAATTTAATCAAGCCGAGAAGTTCCAAATTACCTTGTGTATTTTTTATCATCGTCTTGACTGCGTAGATACTGGTTTTCTTTTTTGGTTTTTGTAAAATAGACGGTCGCTCTCGTAATCTGGCAGGCGGCAGGTGTTGCTCGGGTGAGGTGACTGGAACGGCGATGGCGCGGCCGGTCTTAACGCTCTGACTGTTCTATTTATTTTCAATTTTGACTGGTACCGACCGATCGGTTGCATTCAAAAGCTGAAATAACGATTTGCAGTTGCTAGTGATCGTGAGCCGCTTGTAGTGCTTGTACTTCTAATGGGGCATTTTGAGTTGTTCCTTTTTTTGTCAGTTTCTGGCGTGTTAACGTGTTTCTTCCTTTTTGGATGGTTTTATCTAAGTTGTTTTCAAACAGATTGTCGATTTCAAAACAATTCATAGCAAAACATTTTTAATTTAGATATATTCATAAAATACACTGTTCCCTATACATTCGAAATAATTAAAACAACCATTCCCAAACATTTCTATAATTTTTCAGCCACAACACGAAGGTAACCATCGCGTGCGGTATCCTTTTTATGACAGTGTGAATACGCCCTGAATTCCATACAGTGTTTTTCATTAGTCGGCAAGTATCGCGGGTCTCTGAAATTCCACATTGTGTAGTTCAGTTATTCAGGCAGTTAGAGCGTAATGTACGCCATTGCAGCGGTGCTCGCTACGTAATAGTTGGTAATGACGCCTGCCCGCTCTATGCAAATGCGATGGCTCCCGGCCCACGGTCTCGAGCGCTGATTCCTACAAATTGTGCCTTATATTATACGTATTTTTCTGACGCTACAGGGACTTCTAAGATTCCTTTTCTTTTTGAATGTAGTGATGTGAAAAACTGTGGTGGTCAGTTTCAGTCTTTTACTTGTGGTCGTCTAGAATGTGTACTTAGGTAAGACCTGCATGCTGAATAAAACTAGCATATAGTGACGTAAAATGCCCAACTTCTACCTTAGCTATCATACCTTAAAAAAAACCTTACTTAATGATCTATTTCTTCATAATTGCTGTGCTCTTGGCGATAGGGGTGAAGATTAATACATTCTTATTTTTCGTGTAAGTGGACACAAGCGAACAATCGGTCGTCCTAACTATCCTTGGGAGACCCATTTCAGCAGTTAACGCTTAAGTGCTGTTGGGTTTGAATACGTTATAATATAACGTTCAATTCAAACTGTTCAAAGATAAACGGCCATTGAGGCATTTTCGTCTATTATATACTGCAAATATAACTTCCTTTACTGAATAGAATAGATGGTCTCCAATAAGCATAGATCAGTGGACATTTCTTAGTCATACATGCATCAGCGACAATTTGGGAATCAAATAAACATGTAAAGAAATATAGTAAACAGCAAAGTAAGTACAGTTATGTATTAATGAGACACTAATCCGATTATTAATTTTAAAATTAATTTTTTTTTTATATGTTTAGTGTATATTAAGCAGTTCGCTTAATATACACTAAACATTCAAGTTGTCGTATTAATAGTTTTCACAGATAGTGTTTTAGCAAATATGCTGTACAAAAATAGGGTGTTGTGCAAATATAATCGCTAATATATCGGTAATTGTGTGAGTTGTTTGTAAATGTTTCGTTCGATTCCATTGTTAAGATTTTATTGTATCCTTCTTAAATGGACGTTGTTACGACAACTAAGAACCAACATTTTTGTATTCATCACGTGTATATAATTACATTACAATATAAATAATGTAGCTCAATTAAAATTCATAATTTAATTGCTAGTACTGGTAATAACTAAGGATAGTTTCGCTTACCGCGCGTAATTACCGATATCTTATCTAGAGGTGGATCCATCTTAGTATTCTCCGTTTCGTTTCATTCCTATGGAAACGACAGAGATGAAAGTATAATCATCCATATAACGTTGGATGTACTGCACTACTTTCTATGATTCTAATAATTGGACTGGTGTTGTGTTGTGTATATCTAGATTTGCAATAGCAATTACGTTCAGGTTTCTGCTTTAAAATAGTTTTAGAGATACGATGCGTCCTTTCGAAATTTAAACCATGTTTTAATATGAAACGCAACGTTACATAAATCTTTTGATAAGTGTGTAAAATAGTGCCAAGAATATGAGACATGAATGAATGAATATAAATAAATTGCATCATTTTTCCCAAATTTAGGATCGGTACTCTGCAAGTCTGCTTATCCAAATGAAAACTAATATATAGTATGTATAAATAGAATAAATTTCTCAAAACCACCCAACAGCGGTTATCTAAGAGATACTAATAAAATATAAAAGCAAAACTCATCGCAAATAGTTTTATCACAAGCTGATATCTCGAGATCGTGGGAGCCATAGTATGGTTTGTTTACCGCGATCAGCTGAGCGCGTGACGGGGCTGGGCGTGCGAGCGCGTCACTGTGACGTGCACGTGCAATGCGCGAACACGCCACTCCAAGATATTGTCTCGCTCATTGTAATTATGATTAATCATATCATATTGTAAGATAGCGTTTCATCTTTGGTGTAGTGGTATCTTTTTGTTTGGTTATGTCAGTCGGCCAAGATTTGGTTTGAAAGTGAAGGTTGGATGCATGCAATTATTTTGATGGTGTTTTGTATTATATTATTTTAATTATTATTATATTTGATTTTAATTATTTTGTTTGTATTACTATTGGACACGATAATTTATTTTTTTGAATTTTAGAATGCTATCATTTATGTTATTCAATTTGGTTTTGTTAAGTTTCTATGATATGAGTATCTCATCATTGAACATGACCGAAATAAGTACAAAATATTATACATATGATTGCAACATCAAAGAAATATTACCGCTTTAAAGATATATCATTTTAAACTTTTCAAAACTTAGCGAAGTTTTGAGTCTCTTTTAAAGCTCTAACTGACACGGACTGCCCACATATTTTATTAGTTTAGTGTAAGCTAGCAATGTGCAGGTAGCAACCGTGATAGAGCAATATCGGATCATGCCAGGGAATCGGAGCCGAGTGCAGCTGTGACCGCTATCGGCTTTCTTACCTCACTGCATTATACATGTACCTATACTTCTATGAGTGTCGCTGTAGCCTTGTACGATCTATGACAGTCTTTTCAGTTCATAATAATAACTAAATATTGAACCATGTGATCACTTAAGGCACCATCCTATTCCTTATCTAAAAAAGCTGATACAACATAATCATTTTACATTAAGCTAAATGTAAAGATCTGACTAGTAACAGGAAATAGTAAGGCCTGTAGTAGAGGCCAATTTTAAACTGTAATATTTACATCGTATGCAGGGATGCCAGTTTTTATTTAACATTTCTACGACTTGGAGCGGCTGAAAGAATATTCTATTTCTAGTAGACCAACTATAGTTTTAAAATGATTCAAATCAATATTCAGTACGGTTAGTCTGAGTAGCTAAGTGGTTAAATAGGGTGAGTATTCTCGGCGTGGAAAATAGAACAAAGAATTCGGATATTCACTTGCAATTTCGGTCGTCTATCAAGTAACCAATGTATGCACTGAGTTTTATATAAAAAAACTTTTACTGCAATGTGCTCCTCAGGCATTCGCATCGTAACACATATCGTATTGTAATAAGGTCAAACGCCGATCATCTAACGACTTCCTGACTATACAAGTGCGAGCGGCACAATGCTATTTATAATTGAGTTGGCTATCTGTGTTACTCATAGTCTTTGTGCACATTGGTACGACCGAAATAGGTACAGCTCAACAAGGGCTTCCTTTGGACTACTTAGCTGACTCACTGGTTGGGTGGTTGCGTGTATGGAACTTAATGTAACTTATTCACATTTTTGAGGCAGATATCGGGTGGGAGACGATCTACTATAAATCAGACAAGTAAAAAAGGAATATGGTTAGAAAGCATATCTGTTTTTTTTCATTACATAGTTATGTAAAATTATGTCGCGAAAGCACTAAAATGAGCTTCTTTAATCAAAAGAACACACAGAATCATAAAACATTATTGCTGGGTTAAAATTCGAATGAAAAGACACCAAATAAACTATTTTTTTTTGTTATGGTTCAGGTTAACTTAAAAGGAAAGAGCTTGTTCACATGTATTTTCTTATGGCAAAAATATATTTATAAATATATTTATAATATATTTTAAAAATGTATTTCGGCCTTGTTATTTAAGAGTTTGTGTTTAATTTCTATGATGAGCGATTCTTTTCTGAATCAAGCAGCTTAATAAAATTTTAATGATAATAATTCTTGTAAATAAGCCTTTGCCTAGTTCAATAAAAGCATAGCGAAGGACACAAGTGTAGAACAAGGTACAGGTGTTTAAGAGTTTCAGTTTTCTCATGTTTGGTTCCCTGCTAAGTTTTCCTTTTCATAACTTTGGTAACGGTGTTGATTTCAGTTCTTCCTCGATCGTTAATGTAGCGTCACTTAAGTTTTCTCGTTTAGTAAGAAGTGTGTATTCTTATTTTCATCTTTATAACTAAGCTTGTTTCATAATACAAAAGGGTTAGTATTTCAGCAAACAACCCCAAAAGTAACGACCTAAGTTTGACAAATTGATAAATGAATATATAGCTTACGTAAAGTTGGTGTTGTTATGAAAGCAACCTACTAAAATGCCGAGGAAAACTAGTTTATAAGTCTGGGGTTTAATTATTTTAACTTACTCAGTGATATTTACTCAGTAAATGTTATTCAAAGTTCTGCAAAGCTTCGAACTTTGCACTACCATCATTTAAAAAGTAAGATAAGATGCCTATTGCGGATTTATCAATACTTCACCCCTTAAAAATCTTGGTTTATCTTAATCGAAAACTAACCTCCGCGGTTGTCCTTGTCCTCTTTAAACAATACCATTGACATTGACTCAATATTTTTAAAATATACCTAATATTGTGTTCTTTATTTAAAACTACTTTCAATGCGCGACAAAGTACTTAGTAAAGAACATCCATCAACATAATGTCACTCAGTTGGGTGACACTAAGCCAGCGGAGTAAGGATGGGAGACATGAAATCAATTTCAACGAAAAGCTGTGTTCCCAAACCATTGACATTGACACAGTTTTATCGGTACCACTACTATTCATATCCTACTCATTCTGCTCTCAGTGTACGCTTGTTTTATTTATTTTCTAGTTCGCGTTTTCCAACAGCTTTAACCGATAAAATTTCACTCTGTCTTTTTTCTCCTTTTATCATTCTACGGACTTCGTCAATGAAATTTTTTCATTCGTCGCTCGTTTTCATAGTTTACACGAGGTTTTTATGCTGTACAATTTAGAAACAACAAATATTTTTTGGCATGTTCATCGGTCAAGTCCATTCTACTTCCATGCGGTTTTATGTTATTTAAACCACGTGTGATATCTTCATGAACATTGTTATAATGAAATGATAAGTTGTTATGTCTGTTTGTCTCACATTAATATGATTCTAATGATCCCCTGTCACGTCAGTAGGGGAGCTAGTTTCCACACCGTGCGAACTTGCCTCTGAGAACCACATGTTAATAAAGTGCATGGAATAATTACAAACGTATCTGCGAAACACTACTAAAATAAAATCATCTAGTTATAGCTAAGGTAGTATCTCTAGAGTTGCTTTATTAAAAATATTTTACACTTTTAAGTGTATCGTCTCCAGTTTTTGTTCTAAGACTGTAGAAATTAATTTATGAAGTAATGAAGAGATTTTCCGAGAACAGACAAGATAGTTTTATTAAAGAAACGTTTCGATGTTATTAAGATTTATTCTTCAGTTTAATTTTACCTAAAGAATTCGATTCATTATATTTACCGTTACAAGGATATTTAACGTTAGGTATAGCTATCGATGTTATTTTTCATTGCAACGCTCCTCATTTATGAAAGCGTAGCTTCGGATTTCGAACTAAGGTCATTAAACTATTTTTAAATATAACAGACTGTTCATGTACTCTTATTTTTTGTATGTGTAAATGGACAAGTAAAATCTTTTATTTATTTATTATTTAGATTATATTATAAAAAAAAGTATATCTTAATTAACCATATACTTAATGCTACTAAAGTCTCTGTTTGGCCGATTCTGTAGAGGAAATAAGTTTGCATTATAATATATTATAAATCCAACAAAGAAATATGCTTGGCAGATGTACAGTTCCGAGAGCGCATACTTTTCACGGGAATCAGGACAAATTTAAACAAGTGTGTCATACTCTTGTTTCCCTTTCATTAAATATGACACTAAAATGACGCGTTAGAAGCTTTGTTTCCAGATTTTAGTGCCAAAAATACCGCCGCTTCTTTGTTTAATCGAATTCACGGGACAAAGGAGTGTAATTAAAGAGTTGACTTTATCTGCCTTAAACCTAAGTGGAGTAATTTGACCTAATGTAAAATGCTGTTTTTGGTTCTAATTATCATTTATGATTTAAAATAATTTGGGTAAATATCGTTAAAGTCAGCCTAAGTTAATTAAATAAATTTCAAAGGCGTACTGCTATTCTTACCCAACCGAAAAACTGTAGCTGTATGTGTTAAATGGATGGAATAGATGATCTCATTATATAACCTTATTATCTTTCAATTAAATTGGCATAATACAACTTCAAGTCTTTATTGTTTCTTTTCTGTTATATATAATATTCGATAAGGACAAAAAATCCAGCGCTCCGGGGTCGTAAAATGGGGTGTATTTGTTCCTCGCGACGGTTTACGAGCCGGAAAAGAAATTTTCGTTAGGCGCCTCACTGACGGCGGTCTGTCTCGGAACGTACGAAGGAAATTCACCGGTTTCTATTAACACTCGAATTGTGGCGAATTATGCGAAAATGTGCCTTATGACCTGTAACTTACGGCTTGTCTTACTGCATTTGATAACAATAGTGTTTAAGCTAAGCAACCGTGGAGTAGATTGTACTTTTCACTGCGAATGGACGTTTTTACTCTTTATATGGTGCCTTTACATTTTTGATATTTAATAGACACCAGTTAGGCTTGTATGGTTTTATTCGAAATGCTGTCAGCTGGTTAAGATTGCTCTGAATAATACATCTTCCGAACCCGAAGTAGAAATTGAAACATATTAAAATAAAAACATATACTTAGGCTTTTTAGTCATTGTTGTAAAACGTACATACGTTATACAACAATGAACGATTATTGTATATCGAAAACAAGAAAATGTGATCTCAATCTAACTCAATTGTTAAAGTAGTAAATTAAGCTGAATTAAATATAATTATAGATTTAGTCTAACCAAATAGAATATTTTAAGAATAGTTTGAAGAACACAATGAGGAATAAAACAAAATATCTCTGCTATCCACAGTCTGATGTCGCGGTAATAATTGCATTTATGTCTTGCTCACGTTGGTGTTGCTTGGGGTTCCAATCATTACCAGATGTTGTCCTATATTAGATATGGGGCAGCGCGCTTATTAGTTTTCTCGTTAGTGGCGTTTTCGCCATGTGGGTTTTATTTACGCTGCCATTATATGTGAGATATAGAGGAGATATTAGAGTGATATTTAAGCCTAAAAAAGGTAAAGGGCGCCCTGAATAGCTTTAAGCAATACTCTGTGATGATAAAGTTTTAATTTATTATGCCATGTAGTGCCGGCGTAGAATATCACTACCCCTCTTTACCTACGGGTGCCGTAAGAGGTGACTAATTGTATGGGGCTTTTTTAAAATAATTTTGGGTGATTCGATTGGAGACCCATCGCCAACGATACTTTATGTCTACCATCTTGTCCCCTATCAACTTCCAAATGTGTGTACCCTTTTTAGATTTGTAGCAGTGAGTATATAGAATATGATAACGATAAGAAATGGGAAACAAGCCAGAAAGTTCATAATTACATTTTGAGTTCGAGTCTAGGAAAACATAGCGTATATTATTGAAACTTGAGTCTCTGCTCTTATACAAACTCAGGAACCTTTTATTAACATCCTTTCTACGGTTTTTGCAAATTTAATAGAGGTTATACAAACAAATATGCTTGATAAACATTATACCAGCAGCTCGTATTTATATAGCCCTACCTAAAATAGACTATATTTTGGGACTATATCTGGGACTGGGTCATACATCCGTTCATCTGTTCACGTTGATCCGTATTCTGCGGAATACAGAGTTATATATAAATTTACCTTTATTTGTTATTGGTATTAAAAGGGTATTTTTGGAATGTAATTATTAATCTATGCAACGGGTTTTAATTTGTAGGTATAAACAATATAATGATTTATTATTAAGAACAACTTAACCTCTATAAACTAGAAAGCTAGTGAGTGAACTCATTTCCTAAGGCTTTTGAAATTTAACACTAGGAACATTTTACAAGAGCCCTTGCAGTATTTGAATCCACACAAATCCGTGCAAAAGTCTACAACTTAATTTTAAAGATTAGTCAGTGTACATGTGTTTTCTAAGGTTATGTGACGCTAGTTTTTTAAATGGTGCACTCGAACATTACATTACTTACTGCCAGCTATATTATTATAGTGTTAAGTCTAGTAGTGGATCTTTATTGAACATTAATTTAACTTTGTATTGTTTGTCTGCAGGGCGGTGACAGACCCTCGCGATGGGCGCCGCGTGGCTCTCAAGAAGCTGCCGAACGTGTTCCAGTCGCTCGTCTCCTCCAAACGTGTCTTCCGAGAGCTCAAGATGCTCTGCTTCTTCAAACATGAAAACGTAAGTGTCTTCATCGTATTTGCAGTGGAGCGAGAAAGAGGTTCTATCTTAATGTAACTACATATGAGGAAGGGGTACACACTCCTTCGAAAACAAAAAATTCTTAGCCACTTACTTATAATTTAAGAATCTATGATCAAACGTTTTCATAACACATTATTTTATTATGTTCGGAAAACTTACAGTCTACTAAATAGCTAAAAAAAATATAACCATATTGCCCAACAATCACTTATGAAGACATTGGGAAGAGAAAAGGTAGTGATTTTTTGATTTAGCACTTATATTTTATAACGTCTCTTCCTGCATATACTTAATAAACTAAAGGGAAAGGATGGAACGATTTAAGTCCGGTACTTCACGGATTCATACGTTATATAATAATTCTTGATCAAGCAAATAAAAAACTAGCTTGTTAGTTAGTTAGATTAGCTAATCTAAAATGTCTTTAAAAACATGTTGATTGTATAATAAAGTTCGTTTGTCACAACGTTGAATGTTGACCAAAATAACAGGCTTGCTATATTCTTTATAGTGAGGAGATGTTTGTTGCTAATTTCATCATACTGCATAACTATTCACGATTGTTACTTCTCGTACTAACTGAAGTATGTTTCACGTCCTATTCTTTACCGACTCTGTACAGAAAGCATTTAATTGTAAATAAAATTTACAACAATCACAAAAAAATATGAGCTACTTATGCCTAGGTTAAAGTTTAGTCATTCTGTCTCGAGCATCAATATTTTAATCTAAACAAAATCCTTTTCCCATAAAAAGCAACTAGAAACCATTCATAGTTAATAAAACGAATGTCTAATTGTTCTAAACTATTGTAATACAGCGGCAGATATAACAAAACTGAATTTTGTTCCAATTGAAAGCGGTGGATCGAATTTGTTCAGTTTGTCCCACGTTTTATTTGCGGTCGACGATATAAAATTGCTAACGGCATTTTCGGTGAATGGTTAAAGTTTTGTGAACCTATTTCACTCGAGTGTTGTTTATAATATGCATGTTATTATGAATATTACTAGCATATATAGTTTTGGGAATGTGGCTGAAGCAGAGAAACGGACGAAAATGAACGATTTTATTTTAGCATTCTTGATGAGATTTGTGTTGTTAAATTTAAATCAAGGTATAATCAAACTTAAATAGTGATTTTCTAAAGTTTAAAGAAAATTAGTTTTTACATAAATAGTACATCATTTCATATACCGCATTTATCGATCTCTAAATCGCTCGTTATTTCGTAATCAAACTTCTTTATAAATTATATCGACAAGTAATCCCGAGTACTGGTAATTATAAATAAATTGTAGCAATTAATCACACTGGATTTCGCTTACACTAAGATTATCGAACGCGCCATGATTCGCTTCGGGGCATTTGCGTGCCTTTGTTTACTAGCTAGTTATACAGTCTTAAGCTAAAATATTTTGACAAGAAATTATAATGTCTTCATTCTCTATTATGTAAGGAATTATCAAATACGATTTCTTATTTTCTTAAACCCATGGGAACAATGGACATACATAAAATTATCTAATATAAACTATACAAATACTATATGACATCAATACCATATAAACAACGAAGATATTAACGATTTTGAATAGGCTTAGTAAAAACTGAGAATTATAGTTTCATTCGCATTTGGAAAAAAAGGAAACAAGTTTTTTAGAAGAGTATTTATTCATTGCTACTCGAATCATCAACATAACATTTTAATAATTGTTCGTGTTGGTATAGTCGATAACACATACCTATAACTGCTACTCTCATCAGCGTCTTTACTGCATATATATGAGAGCTGTTAATATTTTTAGCTATATATACTATCGGTAAAGTCATTAATTACAGTAAACTAGTTACTATCACACTAAATATATTTACACTTTTCGTTTTAACTGTGAGTAAAATCAGTTCTTTAGCTTGCATATTAGTAGCCTGCCAAAATCGTACAGCAACATTAATCAGACTTGTTTTGAACAATGTACTGGTCAGTCCATTCACGCGGCCACAAACAATACATTGTGATCAGAATGCCTTTGTTTCACAATCTGCGAAACCTAATAAAGTAAGTAGTGGTCGCACCAAACTGATTAACTCCTTACAATTTATATCATAGGATCAATGTCCTTGATTTAGGTAAAAAAAATTGAAGGAATATTTTTGACTTTTTATACCAGGCAAGCGTCTGTAGTCGGAAAAATAAATGAACAGGTACGAAAAGATTGATGGATCATGATCGTACAAAGTGGCGATCCATAGTTTATGCCAATCCCAATGGGACCTAGTGGTGTGAGTATATGTATGTATGTACTACATCGCTAGGGAGTGGATGATAGTAAGCATTAGGTTTGGATACGTTTTAATTCTCGCAAAATTTGAATGTCCATTTTCTTATATGTTCATCATCAATTCAGCCCATTGACATCCACTCCTGGATCTAGGCCATCCTCACATCTATCGATTTTCCGCAATCTTCACCAACTTATAATATAGTTCTTGACTAATACTAATAAATAAAGAATAAATAAAGGAAAGAAAAATTTCGACACAGGCGGGATTCGAACCCGCGACCTCGGGTATACGCCCCCGTCGCTCTTGCCAATTGAGCTACCGTGTCAATGGCTGCCAGCGCGAAATTCTTCTATCCTTTATTTCTTTTACACGTTTTATTAGTGTTAGTGTGTGTGTTTTATTTATTCTTTATTTATTAGTTATAATCCCCACATGAGGTTTTCATGAACAAAAAGATTTAAATTGACTAATACTGTTCAATAAGTTGGTAACATACAGATTACTTTTATACCATTTTAATTGTTTATTTCCAGGTACTATCAGCACTAGACATCCTACAACCGCCAAGCCTCGACTTCTTCCAAGAAATGTATCCTTTTCACACTATCAGATAGAACCAGTCACTTAACCCATAAACAGCCATAAAGTTACATAATATAAAGCCGTTCTTACTGCCGACTCCAACGGCACTGCCCATCTTTTCACTATTATATGGGACGGTCCATTTTCATTGTTAAAAACCATTTTAGTCACTATAGCTTGGATTCATCGGATAAGGTATGTTTTTGCGCGTTTTTTTCTTTTTAGCTCTGCGTTTGTTCTTTTAAATATTTATTTAAGCTATAGGTTTGGAAATAGTATTTTTAATATAGTAATTTCAACTTATGGATTTATATGCTTGCGGAACATGACTTTACATAGCATTTTATTTGATTATGATCGTTTTAGTAAAATTACCATAACATTTATAATAACTGTGACTTATTTATTTATTATATTATTATTTTGCCGTGTAGTGTCGGTTTAGAATAACACTACCCCATTTCTACCCGTTGGTGATCGTAAGAGGCGACTAAGGGTATAGAGTCTTTTTAAGTGATTTTTGGGCGATGTGGGTGGAGACCCGACTACAAAAACATTTATTATTACCATCTTTTCTTTTTCCAAAGCTCTGGCTACCCCGTTAAGGGATTTATAGCCGTGAGTATATGTATGTATGTAAATTATTTTGTACTTTACTCAAGATTACTTATTGTAACGAATTGTGTGGTCCCAAGTTATGAATAAACGACCGATAAGATGAGACCAAAATAAAAAGAAAGCATATTTATCTTCCACCAGGAATATTTCAAAAAGCCACACTATACTCTATGACCCTATTAAGTAACTTAACATTTTAGTTGTCAGTTTTGAACGTAACAGCTACATTAATGTATCGTCCGTCGTGACCATCAAATTCGTGCTAAAGGTTAGGGCTGTTGACCTCGATGTAGTGATATTGTACGTATGACTGTGTATGACGTATATTTATTCTATGGATGACCACAATGAACTAAGATTATCATGAATAAACATATAACAGAGCTCCAAAATATTGATCCGTTGAATGCAAAGCAGAGTACATAAAAAAAAAACAAAACTTGATAAGTCATTCAAAATTTCGACAGCAATTTATAAATGACTTTGATGGTCCTAATCGCGTTCTAATAGCTATCACTACTATGATATGTGTATTTAAAAATCATTTAAATATTATCCATTATTTGTTATCATGTAGATACTCGTTAAATAGTATCCGGTGTCAAAATCATTTCATATTTGCAGATATAAATTCATATTTATATTTAAAATCCCAATCGGAGGAATCCAGGACAGTTTGTTTCACGATTTTGCTCAACTATACAAATACTCTTTAATTTATTATTTTTTTGATTATTCTAGCTGAGAACAAGTTAAGTATCGTTCTGTCGCATTGAAATCTTAACAACTGAATGAGACAAAACGATACTTAAGTTGTTCTCAGCTTGAATACTCAATTCAGAAATCAGGCGTTAGTCGAACGGTCTATCCAATATGTATCTTTATCGACTTTACAACAACCCAATTCAATTGTTTTGAGTGATTCGATACAGTTTTTACAGTTGAGTGCAAAGTCGACAGTTGAAATTAAATACTGAGTCGAGTTATATTGTGCGAGCAAACGTGATAAAAACAAAAGCTATTAGCGATAAGCCGAGGCCTTGTCATCGTTTCTTGCTTGAATGCCTCCCTACTGTTTCGAGAACGCTGAGACTAACTTTTACATACTCATGAGTCTGTATTTTTTGCATCAGCATGGCTAGTACGTGCTGACTTTTAACTAGATATCGCGTGGTATAAAACAGCCATCTCTTACGCACTTACTTACTATCGTATATTTACATCTCATTCTAACCGATATCGTGTTGATAAAATAGCGCTCGTACTAGGTCTCCTCCAAGCACGAGCGCTATTTTATCGACACGATAACGGTTAGAATGAGATGACAGTATACGATACTAAGTAAGTGCGTAAGTGATGGCTGTTTTATCCCACGCGATAACTAGTTTAAACACGGCTCGTACTAGCCGGGCTGAAAGGCAAGCACGAGCGCTATTTTATCGACACGATAACGGTTAGAATGAGATGGCAGTATACGATACTAAGTAAGTGCGTAAGAGATGGCTGCTTTATCCCACGCGATAACTAGTTTAAACACGGCTCGTGCTTGCCCTGCTGGTTTATCCTCACACCTATATCTCAGACGGCTAGAGAGACACCAACTATTCACTGATTTATTCGCCCAAAAATATAAAAATCGTGAATGTACGCTATGGCTATTATGCCTTAGAGCTTGTGGAACTCTGAATAGTCTAACTTATTCTGTTATAATTACATGTTATGGTACCGAAAGTAATGGAAATACGTTTAAAATATGTTGCTTTAGCTATTATTGTTGCATTGTGATTTATTTCTCCAAATATTGACCTAACAGCAGCGACGCGACGGACTTTATCGTAATTGATTATCCCAGTCACTATTGTAATTAAATAAGCAATTGTACTAACATAGACGTAATAAATTATTAACCCGATGAGAAATGAGTGCGAGTTATTAAAATGTTATTCACTTGAAGTTTAAATTGAAGTAACGACAAGGTGGTCTTTCATTTATATTACTGAGTTGCTCTGCTGTTTCAACAAAATATGTTTGAAGATAAACTAGCATTAGTCCAGAAAGGGGCATACAGATTCTGTTTTTTGAGTTTTGTGCCTCCTGGATCATTTTGACTATAACATGACTCATAACTCAGTTATACGAGGGCTGCTATTTATGTATCCGGAACTGGCCACTTACAGAACAATAATTTAAAAAGTAATTACATCATTTAAAAATAGAACTCTTTAGCTTTAGAATACATTTATTTTTATGTGACTGTCAATTGTTTTCACATCGTAGCGTCATTTTGAAAATTGCGTGTCTTCACCACCATGGATTTAACTCGTGAACATTTTCGTGCCATGATTTTTTACGATTTTCGGCGTGGTCTAACTCAAAAACAGTGCATCGATCAGCTTACTTCAACTTTTGGGGATGAAGCACCCTCAAAGACCACTGTGTATCACTGGTTTAGCGAGTTTAATCGTGGACGATCTAAGCTTACTGATGAAATTAAAGAAGGTCGCCCTAAAACGGTCGTTGTACCTCAAAACATCGATGCTGTCCGGGAACTAATAACTCAAGATCGTCATGTTACATATCGTGAGATAGAGGCATCTCTGGGCATTAGTATGACGAGCATACATAAGATACTTCATGAACATTTAGCTGTAAAAAAAATTTGCTCCCGTTGGATTCCGCACAACTTGAGTATTGATCAAAAACAGGCTCGTGTCGATTGGTGCAAAGAAATGTTAAAAAAATACAACCGTGGTGCGTCAAAAGCTGTTTATAATATCTACACAGGTGACGAATCTTGGATCTACGCTTACGACCCCGAAACTAAGCAGCAGTCCACGGTGTGGGTGTTCCAAGATGAGCCGAACCCAACAAAAGTTATTCGTGCAAAAAGCACATTGAAGCAAATGGTCGCTTGTTTTTTTGGTATAAATGGCCATGTAGCTACAGTGCCTTTAGAGAATCGTAAAACTGTTAATTCGGAGTGGTATACGACCATTTGTTTGCCGGAAGTCTTTGAACAAATAAGAAAGACTAACCGACAACGTAGAATCATTCTGCATCACGACAATGCTAGCTGTCACAGGTCGGCCGTCACAACTCAGTTTTTAGAAGCTCAAAAGATCGAATTGACAGGTCATCCGCCGTACAGCCCTGATTTGGCACCCAATGATTTTTATTTATTTCCAAATGTGAAGAAAAAATTACGTGGTCAACGTTTTTCGAGCCGCGAAGAGGCAGTCGATGCGTTCAAAATGCACGTTTTGGAGATACCTCAGTCTGAGTGGAAAAAGTGCTATGAAAATTGGTTTCAACGCATGCAAAAGTGTATAGATCTGAGCGGCGAATATTTTGAGAAGCAATAAAACCATATTAATTGATATATGTTTGTTTCTTTTTTTTATTCCGGATACATAAATAGCAGCCCTCGTAGGGGTTTCCTAACGATGATGTCCCTTACTTTAAACACGATTTGAGATTCACACATTCTGCCCTGTCTGTTGAGCTGGTACTAGCTATTTGGGGATGAATTTAAATCTTTTAAATCTAAATTTTCGTCATATTCCAGCTATTCAACAGTTCCCACTGGTTAATACTTGTTGTGTTTTTTAAGTTCTTGTGTTTATTTAGGAGGTTAAGTTATCTATATAACATAACTAAATACAGTAAATAAAGTTGCTAATGAAACGATTTCAAAAATAAATGAAGAGTCAATGTAAACTTTGATTATTTTATTTGGTGTAAACAATGTGAATCAATTGTAATTTTAATCAAGATTTATTGTGTTACCAAACAAAAGGTCATCGGTATTATAACAATGGATGTCACACACGATATCGGAACAGTGGAGCAGTGAAGAAATGTTTTATCAGTTAACGATTGCACCTCTGCAGTGGGTGGTATCGTGTGAAACTGGCCAATAACCCTGATACTAAGAAATTATCTTTTATTAAATTATACTAATTGTTACTTTTTAGTAAGAAAAGGACCTATACTCCAAGTCCAAATTCAGATGTACTTCAGGACACTTGGTATAGTATTCGGTAACAGTACTTGTTAAAAAAAAATGGATCATGCTCAGACATTGAAAAATACTTGATAGAATTGACTTGCGTCGACATACTTGGTCATTTTACAGTATTGAATCTGCCATCTGATCAAATCTATTTCTACCATGGGGAAAAGCAGGTATCATTTAGTGAATAACTTTGGCATAACTCTGCGATCGTTTTGAATCACACATTAGATGGTATAAATAACATAGAATTCGGTTTCAACAGTGTTTTGGATGAACACGATTCCGCTCGCATTCACAGTTGTGTCTCGATAAACATTAACACATCTTTGTATGTTTAATCAAATATGTATGACCCATTTGTAATGGTCGAGGAATTTATTCAACTCAAAATTGATGGAGAAAACAAACTAAATATTGGATCAAGTGTGCATCACGATTTTTTCCATGTTTTGGGTCGTCTGAAACTTAAAATGTTCATACACATTCAAGCATACAATGAAGGGAATCAAGGAATATTAATAAACAAAATAGAAAAAATATAAAAATATTATCTATTAATAAAATTATATATACCGAATCGTACTCAGAATCATATTCAAAACTGACTTGAAATGAAACGCCATTTTTGCCTGCTTATGTTAAGCAGCTGAACTAACCAAGATGAATATAGTGAAATAGAGACATATTTTTTATATAAATACTTTATTTATTAAAAAAAATCTTAGACTGTGAAAATTTAGCAAATTACTTCGGATGTGAAATAACCATTCCAAGTAAATCACCTTGTAGCAGCTTAAAGCAGGTAGTCTTTATTTACGCACGAGAGCAGTAAAGTTGTCCGGTTGTCGTCTTTGCCTTGATATACACTTGTACGAGTAAACTTTGTGCTTCATGCTCAAGTTAAAAGTTGACACACTAAAGGTTGTATTTCTTTGTTTTAGTATTTTCATACTTACTACATACAGCTTGTGATTAATTGAGCCGTATTTCCTTTCTACCATGTGCCGATTATATCAAGTTGTCAAAATTCACCTATTTGTACGTAGCAAATGGTTCGTCAGCTGGCTTGAAATACAATAACTGGCTGGCGGCCACCAGACAATTTATTCCCCTTCAAGTTTTATTGAATTCGAATGGTTCTCGAAGTGAAGAGACTCGCGCTACCCCCGAAGCGAAAGTAGCTCCTCTCTCAAACAAAAACATCCTGCTTCCCAAATTGAATTGGCGTTTTATACTACCACTTAAAGTGGAACGTTAATTCACTCCAACATTCTGGCTAGTTTCCCATGTCCGCGATATTTTACTAGCAAAGTTAATTTCACCAAAGTAATCAACCAAATGTAAAGTCATAGTCGTATATTAGTTCGCGTGACGTCATGAAATTGGTGTTGAATACAGACAATGGAAAGCCTGAGAGTCTCCGATAAAGTGACGCCGCTTACCGTTATTGTCCTCCTCGATCCGTCAAACAGAATTTTTCAATTAAAACGAGCGCTCATTGTGTAAAACTAGTTAGCATTGAAGCACTTTCTTTCAAAAGCATGAATATTCATAACAGTATGCAAATAAGCCCCACACTTGGTGGGTGACTTTAATATCGTTGGCAATATATCACGTCGGCATAACGTAGCAAAACTAACGTTGCCATTATCTAATATCTCGCACATTTGATATCGAAATTTACATCACGTCACGTATTTAGCTTTCACGGGAAACTAAGCGTTTGAACGTTAATTGATATTGAAGTTATTAGTGTATTTAGTTTCGTGTGCTCTACATCTCACTTTTGATACTTATCTCCGAAGAAGAACTATTGCATTACTATTTGAAATTAAAATTTTAATAAATAATAAAGAAACATATATGAAGGTTCAAACCCGTCTAAATATGTAAAACCTATGTCTCCAACCAGATATAGTTTCACACTTTGTTCGTTATAGCGCAACAAACTGTTTTGCTTTCCGCCCAAAGATTTACAACGGTCATTACTGCCGCTGTATCTGTCGCGGGAATGCGTCGCGTTTTGCAAAATATGCGATGAAAATAATATGAGTGACTTTGTTTTGTGAACTCGCGTCGCCAACTCTCCTTGCTTTGCTCTTTGTCCCGTGCTGACGTGTCCTCTGACTAAGCCACGAGCCTTGATGTTCTAAACCCCTCATTAAAGCTACACGGAAACATTAATCTCAAAGAACATTAAATTCGTCTCTAATGAACTCATTGAATATCCAACTGAATGCTCTTATTAAAGAGTCACGGACAAAGGGAATGGAATTGGCAGTAGAATGCAAAGATTTCGCACAAGTGACAGTCTTTTTAAGCGTCGTACCAACTGTCTTCTTCGAACTTTTTACTTTCATAATGATTATAATCTTTTATTCGACGATTCTCAAAGGTTCGTCAAGTTTTTTAAGCCTCCCCAGCTTTTTTTAGCTAATGTTCTGAGTAGTCATTTTACATTTTTACTTTCAAATGTACATACATACGAATTTATTAAAAAGATTTTAGATATAGTTGTAATTAATAGTTATGCTTGTTTTATAGTTTTATGCTTTCTTGCATACAGTTTTATGTGCTAATCGTAGGTTGTTTTTTTTAATAAATAAATATCATGTCAACATATATCATTTTGGGCAAGATTGATACTTACCGGTTTAAATTGATAATTTACTGTTTCTATTATTCAGATCAGATATTTAAAAATAGCCTCGGCTATTTTCTTCCCGGGTGGCTTACTACGACTTCGATTACACTGGCCAACACTATTTTTGGTGCCGTTGTTTTAAGACCTGATTATGAAAGTAATTTCTTCACTGATTTCAAATATGTAATCAGTTTTTCTGTATCAGCTCTAGTTTTGAAAATATTAAAAAAAAAATTTTTCAACGAAAAAACACATTTTTTATTAGTCAGTGTACAAAAAACTCCTCTTAATAGATTTTCTTTCATGTTTATGCATTGGGTTGTCTCTCATAAGAGCCCAGCAGTAATCAGCCATCATGTGAGTATCCCATCTACCCTGGTATCGATCCTCCATGACTTTGATGTCCTGATGAAACCGCTCTCCTTGTTCCTCACTTAAGTCACCCAGGTTATGCGGGAAGCAGTCCAAATGGCTGTGTAGGTAATGAACCTTGATGCTCATATTACATCCCAACTTTTGAAAGCAAGAAAGCATTTGGTTTACAATACTTTCATAATCTTCTGCCTTATGATTACCAAGGAAATTTTTGATCACTTGCACAAATGAGTTCCACGCAGCAAGTTCCGTTTCATTCATAGATGTTGCGAAGTTATCATCTTTAATTAACTGTCTTATCTGAGGACCGTCAAATATTCCAGCCTTGAGTTTTTCTGTGCTTAAAGCTGGAAATGCCCTCGTAATGTATTGAAAGCATGAGCCCGATTTGTCTAATGCTTTTACAAATTGTTTCATGA
Source organism: Bedellia somnulentella (assembly GCA_963576735.1). NCBI lineage: Eukaryota > Metazoa > Arthropoda > Insecta > Lepidoptera > Bedelliidae > Bedellia > Bedellia somnulentella. The sequence goes on along the minus strand of OY755173.1, from coordinate 15,162,639 downwards.
GACCAAGTTTTATGTGTAGAGGAGGTAAAATGATCATTTCTCGGGGGACTAAAGGTGTATTTATAACATTTTGCTTTCCAACAGCTAGGCTTTCTCTGATCGGCCAATTTTTTCGTACCCAGTGATTCGGTTTATCTCTACTATCCCAAAGACACATAAAACATGGATACTTTGTATATCCACCTTGCTGTCCCAACAGAAAATTAACCATTTTGAGATCGACGCATATAAACCATTGGTGGTTATCATATTTAATCTTTTCTAAAAGCAGTGCAATTGCTTCATACTCTTCTTTCATTCGGGTAGAATGAGCAATTGGAACACAAGCGTGTTTATTACCATTATGAAGCAATACACATTTGAGACTTCTTTTGGAACTGTCTATAAAAAGACGCCACTCAGTTGAGTCGTACTTTTGTAAACCCATTCTTGTTAATAAACCACCAATATCATTGCAATAAACAAGATTGTTATCTTCAGAAAAATATGGTAGCAAATCGCGTTCTCTTTGACGGTAAAATGTAACTCTTGTGTTTGGTGAAAGCAAATTCTTCTCTTTTAATCTAGAAGCCAACAATTCAGCACGCTCCTTTGAAAGATCTAGATCCCTTATCAGATCATTAAGCTCACCTTGTGAAAAAAAACGAGAGGTTCGATTCAACTCGCCATAATCACTGTCGATCTCGGGATTTGCTTGGATTTCGTTATATTGTTCCACTTCGATATCTGGCAGCGAGTGGTACGTAGGCACAGGGACACTTTCGGAATGAGGTACAGGTCTTTTCGCTGATGGTATATCAGGATATGTCCATTTACTTCTATTCTTTCGATTTATGCCGACAATCTTAACCAAACAGAAATAACAGTCGTTGAAGTGATTTTGTTGTTCCCTCCAAATCATCGGTATCCCAAATTTCATACATCTTCTTTTGCAATTTGTCCATTGTCTCAAATGTTCTCTGCATGTTTTACACACAAAATGGGGCACCCAAGGCTTATCTTGATGCTCAATAGATAGGTTGAAGTATGCGAAATATGCATTTTTCACGAACTCTGTTATGGGTTTTCTGTTTTCCTCAAACGTATATTCACCACAAATATAACAAAATGAATTAGGATTGGTCAAACAACATCTTGATGAGCTTGCCATTATGCCAAAACAACGAAATTGATGAAAATAAAAGAATTGCGATACTTTGTTGAAGTCAAAGTGACGAAATTTTAAAATTGAGGGTAGTTATGAAATTAGAGCTGATACAAAAATGGCAGTTGTAGGTTTGTCATCAGAGACACGTTCAAAAACAATATCTAAACAAATTTTTACCGCACCAAAAAAAAAGTTTTTTTTTGTTGGCCAGTGTTATAGAAGCCTGTTTTACGTTATCTCAATTGTACGCTGAAAGTGGCGAATGATTAATTCTGAAGGTCTTACTACCGAACTCGTTTATGGAAATTACCTCGTGATCATAAGTGTATATATACATACGTAAATAGAAGGTAGTATGTAAACTTAGATGTGTTCTATTCCAAGATTGCATAACATTAATATTTGAATGCACAATTTTATGTAGACCTTAACGTGTCCTATGAAATATGAGGCGGCCTAACACCAGAAAACAAAGCTTCGTTGCACAAAACAGCTCTTTGTTCGTCTAACATGCCACTGCCATAGTTGCCGAGCCTTTTGTTTCAACAACCATTACCTTTGTTTCGATGCTTTTGTCTTCTTAACGGTGCGCAGGAGCAGCGCCGCCATTGCTGTTATGCTCACCGCACTACTTCCGTAATATGTGACGCTATATTAAGTTATGTCTGTGACTACACTTCGTTTGGATCTTATATTATTCTCCTGATATTCGAAAGTCACGTGGAATATAAATCTCAAAATTTTACCTTACTTAAGCCTTTAAAATTGTGCCTATTTTTCATATGAATTATTTAAATATGTCAATCCTATATGAAAAACGTCATGTAAAGCTACCTAGACCTACCAAATCTTCTTCATTTTTTGAAATTCTATCTAGTGAAATGCAGTCTCACTTGGTCAGAGAGAAAGTCTTATTATAATCCACAAGATATTATATTCTTTTATCTACAAATTATATTCTTCGAATGAAGCACAGCTTAACTTTTTCATTGTCAGTAAAGAGATATTGTATGGTAAAGGTGGAGTAGGTAATCGTTGTTCTTGTAATGTGTTCATGTCATGTCACCGGAGTCTGAGGACGACGACACGTGACATGGACCCGACCTATTGACATTCAATCAATTCGGCGGAGATCGTGACGTCACGCTCCTAACACTGATAGATTGTATAAAAGCACCTAATGTATATTGAATGCGATTGCGTTTTTGTTATGTGGGTTTTGATTTGAAAGTCTATTTAGATATAATACTGTAAGTTTTTTCTTTATTCATAGCCATTGTTTTAGTATAGGGGATTGGATGATAGAAAAATAGGTTGATAACGGTTGGATGGAAGCATCACCCAAGTGTTAATTGATGATCTCTTGTACTTTGCAGGGGGGTTTCATATTAATGCAAATATATTATTTTAGAGAAGGTTCTACTAAGCTGAGATATAATTTTGAAAACCTTGTGAAGTTGTTACCAATCTTTCTTGTCAGACTCATACCCTACTAATTTGGAACCCGTTCCGCTCTCGGCTGCGAGATTTCCTAATTCTATGAGTCATGCATTCTATATATCGCAAGTTGAGCACGCTTTTAGAGACTACATCAGTTAGTATACGCCTAAGACACAATTTAGGATAAATATTAGCCAATTTAGTTTTTATGAACTGTAGAACAAAACGAATTTTATCGAAGCAAAGTAAGTTAGGCGGTTATATAGTAAAGTTGCCTAGTTTACCGTATGAATTCAAAAATTACATTGTTTCATAATATAAGTAAGCCAACTGTCGATCAAAAGAAAAGTACCGAGAGTAGATCACTATAGAAGGTACAGAAACCGCTATAAGAAGACTGGCTGATGGAGGAATCTATGTTGTAGCGAACATTCGTTTCACACGCATTGGATTCCAAATTCACATTATCTTTTATGACGGCTCGATATGCCAAATAATAATCAATCTCTTTCTTTTGGATAACAAACGTGGGAAATTTTATTACATACTTACCGTTATTAATCCCGTGAAAAAAAAGTTCAGCCCATCACCATCTAGAAGTGCATAACGTATTTAAATTGAAGAATGATCTCAAAAATTTAAGCAGTAAAAATTTCTCGAATACTCATGACCAAACACATAAATTGGTCCTAGTCATGTATTCCCAGGTGGTTCAAACGCTCAGATTTCGAGTTCAACTAAGACTTGTTAAAGCAGAAAATTGGGTATATTCGTTATTATTAATTATGAATTTAGCCGGAGCGGTTGCGAGAGGTCAGCTTCAACTGACAGCCAAGTTTTGTTAGCTATTCAAATTTAGTTAAGCCGAAAGTGAAGTGATGAATTTTGAATGTCTTTCGGCCAGTGTCGCCTTTTGTGATTATTAATGTTTGTGATGTCACGTGTTGTTGCTTTATGTCACGTTTTTGGTAATTGCAATCGTATTTTTTTGTGTAAGATAAATTTAGTGATGCTGGTGTCTAATCTCACGTTTGATTTAAAACTCACCGTCTGGCTGTCAGGTATTTTGTTGGGTTCAAATATTACTTTAAACTGATTTTTTTGCAACTCAGATTCAAATACGCTGCTATCTATAGAACCCTCCCTTTTTTACCAGAACACATAACTTTTTTCAAAATAACGGTCAATATAATCCTATTCACGTTAATAGTTCCACCTAGCCCAGGCATCTGAAGCGTGTTAATTAACTCACTCGGTTGTAGGAATGAAGCGGCCATATTCCGATTTCAATATCAAAATTCCGTGTCCAGCATACTTCCCATTTCGTCCCCAGCGTCCAGTGACACAGCGAATTGCTAATGGATCGTTTGCGTTTCGGTTTAGATGCCTCCAATTAGCACTGCGCCGCTGAAATTGCACGCTGGATCTTTTGTACGTGCAACGAGGCTGTTGGTCTGCTGTGGAATTTTGTACATCCTGTGTATTGTCGGCTTAGAATAGTACTAGCACCTTTCTTCCCGAGGGATGCGTACGAGGCGACTAAGGGTATGGGGCTTTAAGATAAGTTGGGCAATGTGGTTTGAGAACCATCTCCAAAGTCTAAATTTTACTATCATGTCCCCAATGAATTTCTAAAAGTGGCTGAGGACTACCCCGTTTTGGTATGGCTATAGCCGCTAGTGCAGGTTAGGTTGGCATCCAGTGACAACGCGTGTATTGCTAATGGATCGTTTGCGTTTCGGTTTAGATGCACCATCCTCCAATTAGCTCTGTACAGTACACTGGCTGCGCTGAATTGCGCGGTGGATCGGTTGTACGTGCAATGAGTTTGTTGGTCAGCTGTGGAATTTTGAACGAACTATAGTAACACTGGGGTTAGAAGATGTTAACATAAACATTTTAATGTTTCATGAAAGTCTGTCCCGAAATGTAAGATTTAACTAAACCGAATGTCATATTAAATCATGGTAATTTGAGTTAGAATAAATATTTAAACATTTAATTTTTTTAAACAATTATGCGTCCTGTGATAAACACCAAAATCAATCGCTGCAAATTTATTTATTTATTGTTATTTATTTGTACAAAAAATATTATCGAGATAGATGAAATGATAGAATGATGAATATGATATTACATTTCAATTTAAAATTCTCTCAAAAGATATATCAATAAATCATAGAACAAATGTTTACTTTTCTCAGTTCTATTTTAGAAATGCAGTCCAGATCTGAATAAACGGTTTTGTGATTGAATCATACTTTTTATTCTATCTCCTATCAAAGTATTGAAACTTACGAGGGCTGCTATTTATGTATCCGGAACTGGCCACTTACAGAACAATAATTTAAAAAGTAATTACATCATTTAAAAATAGAACTCTTTAGCTTTAGAATACATTTATTTTTATGTGACTGTCAATTGTTTTCACATCGTAGCGTCATTTTGAAAATTGCGTGTCTTCACCACCATGGATTTAACTCGTGAACATTTTCGTGCCATGATTTTTTACGATTTTCGGCGTGGTCTAACTCAAAAACAGTGCATCGATCAGCTTACTTCGACTTTTGGGGATGAAGCACCCTCAAAGACCACTGTGTATCACTGGTTTAGCGAGTTTAATCGTGGACGATCTAAGCTTACTGATGAAATTAAAGAAGGTCGCCCTAAAACGGTCGTTGTACCTCAAAACATCGATGCTGTCCGGGAACTAATAACTCAAGATCGTCATGTAACATATCGTGAGATAGAGGCATCTCTGGGCATTAGTATGACGAGCATACATAAGATACTTCATGAACATTTAGCTGTAAAAAAAATTTGCTCCCGTTGGATTCCGCACAACTTGAGTATTGATCAAAAACAGGCTCGTGTCGATTGGTGCAAAGAAATGTTAAAAAAATACAACCGTGGTGCGTCAAAAGCTGTTTATAATATCTACACAGGTGACGAATCTTGGATCTACGCTTACGACCCCGAAACTAAGCAGCAGTCCACGGTGTGGGTGTTCCAAGATGAGCCGAACCCAACAAAAGTTATTCGTGCAAAAAGCACATTGAAGCAAATGGTCGCTTGTTTTTTTGGTATAAATGGCCATGTAGCTACAGTGCCTTTAGAGAATCGTAAAACTGTTAATTCGGAGTGGTATACGACCATTTGTTTGCCGGAAGTCTTTGAACAAATAAGAAAGACTAACCGACAACGTAGAATCATTCTGCATCACGACAATGCTAGCTGTCACAGGTCGGCCGTCACAACTCAGTTTTTAGAAGCTCAAAAGATCGAATTGACAGGTCATCCGCCGTACAGCCCTGATTTGGCACCCAATGATTTTTATTTATTTCCAAATGTGAAGAAAAAATTACGTGGTCAACGTTTTTCGAGCCGCGAAGAGGCAGTCGATGCGTTCAAAATGCACGTTTTGGAGATACCTCAGTCTGAGTGGAAAAAGTGCTATGAAAATTGGTTTCAACGCATGCAAAAGTGTATAGATCTGAGCGGCGAATATTTTGAGAAGCAATAAAACCATATTAATTGATATATGTTTGTTTCTTTTTTTTATTCCGGATACATAAATAGCAGCCCTCGTACTTGATTGAGAACTTCCAACGATACATTTTTCAGAATATTTTGATAATTCTTTCATGTATTTTATGCTGCCAGTTAATCGTTGAATTTCAGACAGCCTGTTTGAATATATCTTTATGTTGATATACTTTTGCTCCTTTTTTATTAGGCTACAAAACAGCTGTACCTACTGATTTTGACGTGTATATGATGTTCTTAGTTGTTTTACATAGTCTGCTTTTATTTTATTCAAGGGTGTTGGGGTTCCGCGGTAAATATATTTTTTTAACTATAGGCAATGAAAGCGATTTCACTGTATGATAAGTTGATCTTTAAATCTTGCTTTTTTAAATAATATTTCGGAACAGACTACCGTATAACCCAAATTATTTCTGCTAGATGAATATTTAGGCACAATGCTATAAATATAAATTCGCTTTGGCAACCCCTCTGTAAAAATATATCACAATAATAACGTACAAAACCTCATTTGCATACTATCAATGAATTACCGAAACGTGTAAGGCATAAACGCAACGACACAACTACAATACCAATACTCTATTCGAAACTAATATTTACAACACCTCTCCCTATCATACACATAGTATATAGTATAGGCTCAGGAGCGTAGTAGGAATTTATTTATTGTCCCGTTATCCTCCCCCCGGCCGGGACGTAATTGCTGCCAATAGATCGGGCCCACATGCCATTATCACGAATCCGACCATATCTATACACATAACCGTATATCTGTACGATGACCTTCGCCTTTTCGTGACACCCCTATTTTATGTGTGTTGACTGAACTCAGGTATACCGATCGATTAACTGAAACGCGTTTTCTTTCAGTTACCGATTTGGTTTGGTACTCTATTTATAAAATTGTGTGGGAAGTGCGATCAGACTGCTTAATTATGAATAAATAGATGAAAATTAGGTAGTACCCGTGTATGTTTGGCCATGACAACCATTGTAGCCTAACTCCAGTTTAAATTTATATTTTTAATAAAATCAGACCATATTAGATGCTTACTAGCTTTAATATCGATAGGTATTTTTTTAGTTTTGAATCTGTTATCAAATTTTCAACTACTAAACCAGCCTAAATCCTATGATAGTTAAAGGTTTAATCATGAATACATTTGAACAAACAAGTGAAAAATGCGTGAATCCATGATAAACAATTCATGAAAAATATTAGGGTGCACAGTAGCGTTAATATTTATAAAAAAAACAATCAGCGCTCATGTTTAACATGAATGTTTAGTAATAAAAAAACAAAAATAGTAAATAAAACAATAAAATTAGACGTAAACAGGATTCAGTATAGATAATCCGAGTGAATCCGTGACTAAAGTTGCTCCAAAATCTTGTCGGGAATGCATAAATAAAGTATTCATTAAAATCCCCTGCCTCTGGCTGGCATATACAGAGCGCTCCGTAGCTCCATCCACATCAAGTAGGGGTGCCATCTCTACACTTTGAAATTCAGGATAAGAAGGAAATATGAGGGAATTAAGGTTTATTACCATGAGGAATATATTTGTATTAGCGACTTGACGAGCGTCACAGCTAGGCGCCAAAGCTCAATAACTATAACAAAAATCAGGACATAATTCTTATGTAACAGGAAGGTTGGCAACCCTAGCACAAAGTCCAGCCAAACCGCTGCACGTCACTCAACTCCGAAGTCGTAAATGTAGGGACCGGCGGGTTATAAAAAATCCTATAAAACTTGTTTGGGGTTTCACTACTAAAATTTTTAAATTAACCTCTCAAAAGTATTATTTAATATCACGTAACATATTTTTGTGGCCTCTGCTTTTACTACTTTACGACTTATCCTAAGCTTCTTGAATTTATATCCGTGCCTAAAATGCTATCTGCCGCTCCACAAAGATGCCAGCAGGAAAATTAACTGCATTAATATCTGAAAACATAAAAGGAAATCGGAAAAATCTTACATTTATTTGCTTTGAACATAAAATTAATGATTTTATATCGAAAATCATTTGCTTGTGCATATTTATTGTATAGTTGTACGTTTATTAAAAACCGGTGGAAGTAAGTAAGCAAACTACCTTGAGCACTTTGTAACAGCAGTTGTTAATAGTCGAAGAAAAGCATAAAGATACGTTAATCTTGTTCTCGAATGAAAAAACTAGAGCGCTGTGCTATAACATAACGAGTTCATTTGAAGTAGAAAGAACACCCATAAACAGACACAAACAATAGAAAACATTCGTAAACGTGTTTGTTAAAAATATAATGGCATCCTTAAGACGTCATGCACTTAAACTAGTCAATGGTTTACGGTAATGGAGAAAAACGATGCGAAAAATAAGTATTAGATAAGTGCTAATGACTCTTTGTTCCTGTACTTTGCTAACTATTTTGTTTTAACCAGCTGGTATTTTTATTTTAGTAGATATCTCATTTTTGTTAGCTACAACTTGAGGCAAGCATTCACCTTAATACATGCATACACTCATGCTTAGCTCAGCAGATAGCCGATTCGCATAAATGATTTAATAGTTTTTATACATGTCCCTTTTCTGTCTTTCACTTTAAATGTTTGAGTCTTTTACGAAACTCTGGAATAACACTAGCTTTCATCAAGCACTTGATACCAAGACACAGCTTGACCGTTTAAGCTCAAGCGAAGCACTCGAGTACAATGTTAATGCTATTAAATATCCTTAGTTGAACTGTATCAGAGTTGATACAACGTGGTCGCCTGATGAATGATACACATTCAACTCCAATTGCCTGGGAAAGCGCCTGCATATCTGCATAAAAATCATTGCATAATGTATACACAAGATATATCACATTTGAGGTGATTAAGGTATTCATAATGATTGGTTGGCGATTCAGTTGGCAACTCATAAACAGTAATATCATAACTCCTTAAGTCTTGCTATTGCCATAAATGGTTAAGTGTTATTAATGCTATAGTTTCGCCTACCCCGCTTCGGGATTATAACCGTGAGTATATTTGGGTAGGTAGTATACACATCATTTCAGTTACCTGACATGATAATGAGCCCATGCTGCTTTAAATATTCCCGATAGTTTCGTCACTTTCAGTAAATAGTTAAGATTTACGATCCGGGCGTCGAGAGTTTGGTACCAAGAAATAACTTCGAAAAGTTGTGCTATGAGTACCCGCTCTGCCGAGTTGGTGACGTAGTTCTCATTCCCAGGTTAATAGTTAAATTAAGTTAAGTTGGAATAAGTTCGTGTTTTTATACTATCCTGTGGTTGATGAGACCAACAACCTATATTTTACAATCCTTTCCCCACTCAACATCCAAAAGTGGCTGAAGAATTTCTAAATCTGAAGCTTTGGTAAATTTTGAGATTTATAGCCGTGAGTTTGTTTGTATCTTTGAACAGATAGTTATAGTCATACTGCTCTGAAACGTACATCATGTTATTATACCTGTTTCCATATTTAAGTTATTCAATTACAACTCGCATGTGGCCGTTGCCAGTAAACTGTAATTTATTTACGGCCAATCAAATCAATCACCATCGATCGTGCGTAACTAGGTTTTCCGATATTGTTTTCATACATTTTCAAACAATGCCACGACTATAACTTTATACTCATAAATGTCATATGCAGTAATGCAGTTACTCGTAACCGGTCAGATCGAACATTGCTTTTTATTGTTGATGTTCAGTTTATAAATCATATTATGATATAAGCGAGATCACTATTAAATTATCCCGCTTATATATTAAAGATTACTGGCTAATCTGTTTACTTACTCTGCTCTTCTTTCCTCAAGCAAATTTTATTAAATCTGCTTCCTAATTGTGCGTAATATTAATTATAAATACTATCATTTTTAATAAGTCCAATTAGCCACATTTCTCATTTTTAGTATATCTTGTTTCCATTTTGATTTCTCTCATCAGTGTCATCTTTATTGTATTTTCTATGCCATTAAATTATAATAACCAAAATTGTTATGAAACTCATCTCTTAGTTCCGCTCATGTAATCACATCTAAAATGATGATGCTGCATTATGTTTTTTGTATCCAATAAATATACGGAGCAGAAAATGAGAGTGAACGCAAATTAGTTTAGGCAGTTTAAAAAGTGTTGGATCGCTGAGATCCGCGAGGCTCACTGTGCCGCCGGTTGAGATAGGGCGGGCGAGGGTGCGACCCTTCGATAATGTATTCTAGCAATTTCCCTCATCTCACCCCTCCGCAGCCATCCGCTGATTCCCTCGAACGTACTAGGCCTCAAATAAGATTTGTCTGCTACAGTTTATCATAACTTTTTCTGCCACTAATTTTATTTGGCCTCTCGCTTTTAACTGTATGAAAACTTTGACAATTAAATTTGATAGGACCTCTTCCTTTAACATCGATATTTGAAACTAGAAAGTTCTCTGACGTTGAGAGCCAGCGAAGTTGATCAAAAACAAAACTGAAGGATCTCCCTCATACTATCTTTGTAACAACTTCCTTTCCCAACCTCAGCCAACGCCGCAACTCCGAACAAGTTTCACTCCTCGGATATTTATGACATCCGTTTATGTGAGACAAAGATAAAAAAAAAATATGAAACACCCATTATTCTGTCATCGATTATGTATCATCGCATCGTCCGGCGATCGAGTTGCTAAGATCCAATTCGGTTTAATTGAAATATAGATTAGACGGAGTTGAAATGAGTGCTCGCATCGGAATCGGAATTAGATTTTTTACTTTTGACGATTCGTTTAGCTCAAAGCTCTATGCGCTACAATATGCTCTTTATCGGGTAATATACAAGTTACAAACCTGGCTTGCATAACGTTGGCAGTTGTGACAAATCAAACAACACTATTAGAAACCGGTAAAATGTCGTAGCGGTTAGTAGGTTGCAACTACTAGATGTTTTGTGTGTAAGCGAAATTGCGAGCTCCGTCAAACGAAACGCAAGTACTGCCTCCATAAATCGGCATCCGTCCAATGCTGACCTCAAAGGCTCGGCGGAGAGTGCAGTCTCCCTAAGATTCGTTGGACGGATGCCCGAGGCCTCTCAGACATTAGATAAACGCTGCCGTATTGCGGCGCTACGCTGTACGGCCTGTATTCATATACTCTAGCCTTTTGGGAATTAACGAAAGGTTATACAAGAAGTCTTTAACAGACCCATGTTTTTAAATTTATTTTATTTTATCTATGTAGTGTTCGGTCGTAAAGAGCGTTTTTTTGATATCATAATTCTATGTTATCTCAATATAATCTATGGCGCATATTACCGCATCGAAATCACATGGGGAGTTCTGGTAACTTGAAAACCTTTTAATTACATTACACAACAAATAAGATCTAAGCAATGAGGACAAGACTTTTATTTTACTCACTTGATTATTTATTTAAAGTTGGCCATTCGAAGCCTATTCAACGGTTTTAATATTTTACTAAACAAATTTAATGTAAATGACGAAGCTAGTGATGATAATCAACGCTAGATCAAACTTGTGACGAATCATTGGCCATGTTCATGACCCGGGAGATAATAACGGCATCCTTAAAGCCAAATGCTTCGCTATATTCATTTTCATTATCTACACTTTTATGAAAGTTCTTTGAAGTTATGGAAGTTGTTAGTTTTAATGTCGGGATATTGCAGTTTTTCTTGTAAGTACTCGTGAACGGGAATTAAGAGCCTGATACTTGGCTAAACTTAAATGGGATGCAGTTTTGAATAATGAGAGTCAGTTGGTTTTAGTTTTAAAATATACTTTTAGAAAATAACAGGATAAAACAACCCTAGTAACTCATTGTCGAGAGCTCTGTCTTAGAACATAGGTAGCCTAGGTTCTTACCCGATGTCGGGTCAAGTCGTTGTTAAAAAATAATTAGACGGCTTATCATCGTACTGTCATTAACAATTGGTTTATACGGTCAATGATACTTTCAGAAAGTTACTACCAATGGCACTCGATTCAGTATTTAAAGTCTTAAGAAATTATATATTAGTTTTAAAATTTCAAAGTAAATAAACCCATTGAAATGGTTCTCCATAAAATGAAGCACTTCCTAAAACGACGATGTTTAACAATGGTTTAAATAGTTACCGATACTTCCGTGGAAATTAAAGATATTAGCGTTAAGCTAAGACTAAGACCTAGTTCAGAACAGAGTAATTCAACATATTAACAGCACCAGCTTCAGCTCAACGAAAAAATACATAATTCTTGGCACGTCATGTCATGATGGGATTGTGCTCAAATTGGAAACCATTCGTAGAGACGATACGATGCAATATATCACGGTTGTCTTATTGGAGAATATCTGCTTGATCTCATGTACCCTTTTACGTGTCTCTGGATCACGATCGCGACCGCACAGATTAAGTGGTTTTTGTATTATTTTTCAATCACTTACTTCGTTTTCTCGGTGTCTGCTTTCGAACTGATTGTGCTAGCACTGGTGGTAGAATGAATAATCGAATGTGGGTTTTAAATGGATGTAATTTCAAATGTCGCCATTTCGAAGTCGGGTCAATTTAAATTATAATTTTGCAGTAAAGCAACCGTGATAGCCCAGTGGGTAGAACACTCGGTTATCGTGCAAACGACTAGTGTTCAAATCCTGGGTCGGGCCTACACCAATTTGTCTTTTCTAAAGACATATGTGTGGTTAATTTATCATGGTTGTTAACGGTGAGGGAAAACATCGTGAGGAAACCCACATGGCTGAGTTGTACTTAGTCATGTGACAGTGTATTCGTACAAAACGGCGATAGGCCTGCCCTCTATCACGTGAGTACACTGTCCATGCAAAACGTGGGTACTCTGAACACCAGGTGACAAAGTCACGTGATGTTCAGAAGTATTAGTACCTCTGCCAACCCCTTCGGGGATATTCGGCGTGAACGTTTATGTTATGTTATGTTATGTAAAGTTTTTATGGTATTGTTTTTGATAGGTAAAATCCATCAAATATACAAATCATAGCTACACAATCCACCTTTTTTCTGAAAAAATATTTGCTCATTTGTATCTATTTTACACGTCAGCAAAAACAAGGAATTCTACTCGATCCGCATCCTGTTCGTTTCTTACAAGCGGAATAAAACTGGAAATGTTTTGTGGAATGTTCGGGAAAGCTGTGACGTTATTCAGCGGAAATTTCCCCACTCCTCCCATCTTGGGACCGGCGCCATCTCCTGCTGGTTTAATACCATTTCTCAGTACTTATTCACGAATAAACCCTGCTGAAATATTGTTTGGTCACCCTCCAAATCATTCTTATTTATTATGCCGCCTGTAAAGGATTATGTCTTGATGAGGCCTTTGTGACTGAAATAAAATGATGTTTTTAATCAACTGCTATTCATAAAATAATAACAGTATATTTGTATCTTAAAAGGCAATTAAATTAATGTTTTTATACGACATAAACGTAAATAAAAAACAAGTCTCTTGATTACAATTGCTTGTTTTTGCGCAGGTAATCTCGGTATTTTGACTGAATTAATAGTATAAATTAATTACTTGTGATGAGTTTTTGGTAAAGTTTTAGTGTAACGAAAATGGACAGTAATTTGAGCGAACGAACTAAAGGAATAAAAAATAATATAAATTTTACATCTGAAAAAATCGCTGTGTAGTGCCGGCTTAGAATAGCACTACCCCATCTCTTCCCGTGGGTGTCGTAGAAGTCGACTAAGGGACTAGGGCTTTTCCATCTTCGCTCTTACACCAATCCAAGGTCTGCCGCGCCGAGGGATGCATGGCCAGGGGTGAGCCTGGTCGCTAGCGTGCCGCCGTCCCGGAGCTTGGTGCACTCCGGGTACTAAATAACCTTACCTAGTCAAGCGGGGCTCTGGCTAGGTGGACAGTTTACTTCCCTTGCTTCTCGTGGGTCCAATATGTGTTCAAATTTTAGTAAACACGGAGGCGGCGATGTAGCTCGCCACTCATCACGCCATGGTTGTTCACGGGGCGAAAAGTGGGCTAAAGAGACCCGCTTCAGTACGATGAATGTATGTGGAGGAATGTTTGAAAAATTAGATGAAGTATGTATGATTATGAATGAAAGAAAACTGGATTTTCTTTGTGTAAATGAGACGAAGCGTAAGGGAAAGGAAGTTTCACAACTTGGCAACATTACAGCAATCTGGTCTGGAGTCGCTGACAGTGACCGAGCTAGCCAAGGAGTGGGACTTCTGATATCTGAAAGGATGGCTCAGTGTATGAAAGATTACGAATGTGTGAGTCCAAGGCTCCTGTGGATTAAGGTGAAATTGGGACTAGTCCGGATGCGCATAATTTGCGTATACGCTCCGGACATGTCTAAATCCCTATCCGAGAGGGAGGAGTTTTGGAATCTGTTAGACGATGTTGTGAATGGGTGTGATCAGAATGAGAGACTTGTAATGTTAGGAGATTTTAATGGCTGGGTTGGTGTGTCACGCAACGGTTGCGAAAGAGTTTTAGGAAAGTTTGGTGATCAAAGGGTAAATGAGAATGGTGAGAAATTGATTGAGGTATGTCTGGATAGGAATCTTTGTGTTACAAACACGTTGTTTAAGCACAAAGATATCCATATGTATACAAGACAGAGGGGAAGCGAGAGAAGTATGATTGATTTTGTGATAGTTGATGAAAGGCTGAGAGCAAAAGTTGTTGACACCAGGGTCTATAGGGGCACGAACGTTGGCACAGATCACTTTCTCGTTATATCACGATTAAGGGGTCTGTGCACGCGTTGGCGTCACAGGCCTAAAGTGTCAACAACGGATTTTGCGAGAATAAAAGTAGAAAAACTGCAAGAAGATGAAAATATCAGAGATGAATACTTGAGGAAATTGGATGATAGACTAAGTTGCGTGGAGATGAAGGATGAAATGGAAATAGAAGAAGTATGGGATGTGCTCAAATCGACGATGGTTGAATGTGCGACGGAAGTATGTGGAGTGTGTAAAAGGTCAAATAGACCACCAACAAGTTGGTGGGATAAAGTTGTGAAAGAGGCGGTTGGAGATAAGAAGAAAGCGTGGTTAGATTTACTAGCGATTAAAGCTAGTAAACGGATGGATGCGAGTGTAACTGACGATGTAGTGCAGAAAAGTGAAGATGAATATAAGAGAGTTAAGAATGAGGTAAAGAAGAAAATAGAAAAGAAAAAGCGGGATTTGCAAGAGTGGTGTGAGAGGAAACTTTCTGATAATTTCCGGAATAACCAAAAGTTATTCTGGAAGTATATCCGGAAAGAAAAGGGAGTTTCCCAAAACACGAGAGTGAGTGTAATAAGAGATGAACAGGGTGAATTGGCGACGGATGAAAGTAGCATGAAACGGGTATGGAAGAATTATTTTGAGGGACTGTTTGAGAAAGAGGATGCATCCATTTCTTCGCCAATCGACAGTAATGTTGATTGGAACGGGGAGATGGGTGAATTTAGTGACAGCGAGATTAGTATGGAAGAAATAATGAAAGCAATGAAAAGTATGAAATTAGGGAAGGCGGCAGGGTATGATAGGATTACTATCGAAATGCTGAGGGCTGGTAAAGGGTTGGTGGCTTCTTGGTTGTACTTCCTTTTCCAAAAATGCTGGTCGAGTGGCAAAGTTCCACGAGACTGGTGCAAGGCGGTGATTGTGCCTCTATATAAAGGAAAGGGGTCACACCAAGAGGCTAAAAACTACCGCGGCATCAGCTTACTCAGCATTGTTGGTAAATTGTATGCTAAGGTACTGATTGAAAGAGTGATGAATGAAACTGATGAGAAAATATGGGATGTGCAAGCGGGATTTAGGAAAGGAATGGGATGTATGGATCAAATCTTCTCTCTCAGGAGCATCACCGAAAAGTTCTTAGCTAAGAACCAAAAGGTGTATTGCTCCTTCATTGATTTAGAGAAGGCGTATGATAGGGTGGTAAGAAAGTGTTTATGGGAGGTGTTATCCAAGTTCGGTTTGGGGAGTCAACTTATACGTGCATTAGTATCACTCTATGAGGATTCTAGTGCATGTGTAAGAGTAAACGGGGAAAACACTGACTGGTTCGGAATCTCTAGGGGTGTCCGACAGGGATGTGTAGCTTCTCCGTGGCTCTTCAATTTGTTCATGGATGACTGTTTGACAGAGTTGCGTGAAAGTGATTATGGACTAAGAATGAGTGGTTTCATCATTAAATGCCTCTTGTATGCTGACGATCAAGTGCTACTTGCATCGTCGGCAGAAGAGTTGCAAGAGATGATGAATATTGCATGTGAGTCTTTTGTAAGAAAGGGAATGAGGGTGAATGTGGATAAGACCAAAACGATGGTTTTTGAGAGACAGGAAGATGTGACAAAATGCGTGATTGCGATTGATGGTAAGGATGTGGAACAGGTGAAGGAGTTTGTATATCTGGGAAGTTTGTTTACAAGGGATGGAAAATGTGATGAAGATATTGAAAGAAGAGTGAAAAAGGGTAATGCGGTAAATGGAGCAATGAATAGCCTAATGACCTGTCAATCGGTGTCTGAAAAGGCCCGAATGACTGTGCATGATGCTGTTCTTGTTCCTACGCTTATGTATGGAAGCGAATGTTGGGTGTGGTAGAAGAAGCATGAGAGCAGAGTGAATGCAGTAGAGATGAGGTCCCTCAGAAAAATTTGTAATGTTAGATTATGTGACCGAGTGAGAAATAGTGTTATTCGTGAAAAGTGTGGTGTGAAAGATGATATTGTAAGAAAGATAGAAAAAGGAATGTTGAGATGGTTTGGGCACATAGAGAGGATGGATGATAGAAAATTGGTAAAAGGGATCTATAGAGCTAGTGTGGATGGTAATGTTAGTAGAGGACGACCACGGAGAACACACTTGGACCAAATTGAGAGTGTGCTCAAAAAGGCTGGCGTCAGAAGTATGAAGAATAAAAGAGCATGTATGAAAAGATTGATGGATGTAAACGAAGCTAGAGAGGTTTGTCAGGATCGTGCGAAGTGGCGATCAATAGTCTCTGCCTACCCCAATGGGAACTAATGGCGTGAGTATATGTATGTATGTATGTATGTATCTGAAGAAATCAATGATTCAATAGCAAAATATATATGTAGGTATAGTGCAATTGTTAGAAGAGCAAATAATAATTTTATAAATGACGCACATAAAAACTTTTCGGAAAAGAAATACTATCCACAGCAGAGGTAAAAATCCCCAGGTGGTAGCCCTGTCAGAAACCTATTTATTTTAAATTGGTGACGTGGAACATTATACTGTACACATTCTCCCGTGATGAGAAAACGTGTGTGGTTTTTTCAATAATTCCCCAACGATCTACAATTCGGCAGGAATCCGTTAGACGTGTCTTAGTTTGGGGAATTCCAAATATCGGCTGTTTGTCTCAATACGGCTTCGAATATTCCTTTTGCTGAATAATTGAAATTCGGCGAATTTTCCTTTTAATTTAAGTCCGTAGTTAGCATTTACATTTGACTGGTTGCGAGAATTCCATTTCCGTTTAAACGAAAAACCTACAAAATGGTACGCTATATTTCTTTAAAGAAGTTATTTGCAGCCAATATTTCTTGGTAAAAAGTTTGAATTGACAGGTTTCTTAGCCCTTGGATCCGTTAAGCCCGTGTTTTCCGAAGTTTCCTTAAAGCCTCTGAGATCGCACTCATGGTGGTTTTTGCTTCGACTTACCTTATCCGTATGTTAACTTACTCGTATTTAATGATGTTTTATAGGAATTTCGACTGCCGATCGAATCGTCTACGATTAATCTTGCAGTTTATAAGTTACATATGTAAGTATTTGGTATGATATACTTAACTTTTGTGCTACTATTGTATGTAACTAACGATTTATTCTTATTTTCCTTATCCACTAAAAGGAGGTTCTATTCAGAAAAAAAAACGTTCTAGTAACAAAGCTATCACATTCTTGAAAGTTGTAGAGCTAACTCAATACTATGATTTTATTCTTTCATTCTACTGCATCCAAGTTCTCGGAACACGATTAGAACAAAGTATCCGCCTTCATATCGCTTTCTCTCAATTCGATAATAACATCCGCGCTCCATCGCTATCATCGCACTACAACGTTACACATATAAAACTAGTACATGGGCCGGGCTGACAGATGCGGAATTAAGCCGCCATTTCACAAAGTAATCCTCCGCATTAGTTGGTGCTTGCCCCTACTTCATTCCAGTTCTATTTTCGAACTCGTATACATCAATGTCGGCCCGTGTGAAAGACGTTTTCACATGAGAGCGATACCCACTCACACATGCTACGCTGGGTACGAAATCTACTTGGAATATATCACATTTGAGAGGTTAATTAAGTGAAATAGTTTTGAGGTTTGCTTACGAATATGTAAAGTGTTAGGTAGCTATAATAACATAGGTAATATTCATCGACGTTATTGGCACTATACTCTTAATAATCTTTTATAGTGACGGATAAAGTATACTGCAATCTTAGGGATCTGAAAAAACTAAATCTGCAAATCCTCTTTAGATATGTTTATAAAAAAAAAACTTTCATTTCTTACTACTTCAAATCCATTGGATATGCTATTTTTCAACAAACTACCTACTTTGTGTTCCTTATTTTCCTAATAATAATTCTTAATATGTTTTCATTTTTGTTAACATGAACCCGCATCTGTACAAATTTGATAAATGACAATTCCACCGTCATGAAAGAGTAATACACTTTAAAAACGCCTCATTTTTCAATGTCAGCTACTTCTGATCTCATTTGTAGTCCAAGGTCCGGGTTAAGAAACCCTTTGATTACTTGAACTTGATTTTAAAACATCACATGGTTTTTTTCTGACGTTAATATTAATTCTACTTCGTCTAAACAGTGTAAAATTCGGTTTAATATATTCAATTGCAGTTGAAAGTAAGGCTTTATTAGTATTCGAATCGGCGCAAATTCTAAAAGAAAGAAGCGGATGTATTGCAGAGCTTTACCGAAATATCATCCTTATGTATGAGAAAACAAACAACTTGATCAAATGTATTAACAATGTGATTGATGTGTTTGTAATATGGGCAAGAAAATATCTCATTCCGCTTCCGTTTATGATATACCTATTCCAATAGCATTGTCTTCATTAAAACAATTAACTTTTAAAATCATTTCGTTGAATACTCCTCTGCTGAAGCATAACATTCTAAAAAAAAAAATAGGTTTAAACTTGAAGGTCCAACAACATTGTTTCCTAATGAAACATCACACGTAGTCGTAGTACATTATTTAAGAAAACTTACACGAATGCACAGCTGCATAACATCCGGCAAGTGTAAACACGAGTGCGCAAAGCGGAGTTGTGGCATTGTATCTACACAATACCAACTTACCAACATTAACTCAAACTAGATTAAGTAACAAAACTAGGTTCAGAAATTAAATATTTATTTTTGTATAGTCAAAAATCCATTAAATAGAACAAAACATAGTTCTCTAGAATAGGTTTAACTAGAAGTTTAAGCTCCTAGACAAGATCTGTATTTTACACACGCTTTTAAAAACATCATATTGATTCTCATTGGATGAGGTAGAAACTATTGATCACCATTTAATACGTTCCTGATAAATCTGTCTTAGCATGATTTGTAATCAAGGGTATTTCTTTGTTACGCCAGTACCCCTTGTGAAATAGCCCATGCCATATCAATAGTACTATAAATAGTCTGAAACTGTTCTCCACGATTAACTTATTTCATCAAATAACAAATATAAAATTTCCCTTTGCAAACAGTAATTGAAACAGATGAGCTTGTTAAAGTAATATAAATGAAAAGGCGCAAATCACTACATAAATAAAATGTCGTGTTAGTCAAAAGGAATATAGAAGTCAGTCGCAGGAGGTGGGTAGCGGGGCGGGGGTCGGAGGGGGTTGAATCTCGGCCCTTCTGTAAATAATTACCGCGGTGCAGCCCTGGCTTGGCTACACTGACCTACGAAATAGGGATGCGGGAGGTTTTGTGGTTCAATATTTTAGAACCGGTTTTTTGTGTGACACGATTATTATGATGATACTTAAAGGTCACGTTCATTTAACGGTAATGAGATTAACATTTTGATGTTATCAATTAAGATTCAAATGTTTATTTTTGTATTTATATAGTGGTAAAATCCAGTATAAAGATTTCTCTAAATATTCGAAAACTGCGTGCATTTATTCACGTGGATTTATCTAACATACGATTTCTTACCTTGACTTCTTAATGGGACGCCATTTTGTTCGTTTCAGATATATGATGGTTTTTAAAATTCAGACTAGTTAAGAAGTCTTTAGGCTTGTAAATCTTTTAGGAGAATACATTACTTAACTATACCGGCAGTTCAGCGTACACCCATAAATATGTTATCTCCAAATTTGGTAAAATAGCAGTATTATATATACACTATTACTAGTAGTCTGGATATTTTAAGACGTCTCACTTTATTGTTTTATAAGGGACAGACAATAACAGCTGAACCGGGCGGCGGCTATGCCTAAGCCTAACAAAGCTTCACACTTGCACCTAACAAAAGCTTGGCAACACAACTAAAGCATAGTTATTAATAAACCATATTACATCAGTAGTCTGAGTAGTCAGTGTATAACGAGGCGGGCTAGACAAGTATTGGAGCCCCGAAAAACCGGTCTTAGACCAGCGAAACCGGACTATCAACCCTAGCACGATTGCAAGAAGGGCGTTTTTCTATAACACCCCTCACCGGTGCAGCCGCAACGCTCGCCGTTTTTTATCATACACAGATGCAGCTATGATCATATCTCTAGCGTTCGGGATTTGTCCCGAGCACCCGCCATTAGAATTATTACCCAATTCTTGAGTTCTAGTAGGAAAAACTTAAGAGTGACTTACGGCTAAGTATAGTTGAAATAGAAACTTATTTTGCGTTGAAAATATCCCACGTAAAGCGAAAATAGACTTAAAGGTAACTGACTGAGATGGTTTGGTAGGATTGTAATCGGAGAAAAAAAATCTCTACCTATCTCTCCGAAAAGGTTCTGAGATAAAGCAAACCGACGAACTAAAAAATATATTTTCATTACGTCAATAACAACATTGCGACAGTAAATCTAACTTTTAAAAATGGCTAAGTAATTACTAAATCTGAAGCTCTTGCTACCTCTGATTGATATTTATAGCCGTAAATGTGTGGATATCTATTATTATACAGATACCAAGACTAGAAATTCCGTTACCCGGATTTTCAAATTATAATCGTGAAACTTCCACCTTGCTTTATAAAAAAACATAAAATATTGGATTTTCCTAAATTTGGAAATACCCTTCCAACATAATAACAGTTGAGATATTATTACGCTCATCCAGCCTATCAGAGCTTACTGAAATGTCGGCAGTAACTAATTAGGGATAGGGTCACCGGATCTTCTCACAAAAATAAGTTTCAACTACATCGTAATCCGACGGATATAAATTCAATATAGCTTATTTATGTCCTATCTTACGCTGACCAGATAACCTATCGCATTTCGACAACCGTAACTTTTAACGGTTCGCCGTAAAGCCCGTTTTGCGATGGTGCACAAAAAGTTGACGATAACGAGTCTGCTCAGAAGTAATACCCAGAATACCCTGGCTCTAGAAACGTGACAAGTCCCAAACTACCGCAGCCAAATACCCTACCCTTTTCATCTACACCCTTTACACACACACAAAGAATTACGCCCACACTCTCAGATAATCACGCATCCACTGTTCCCGGGCCGAAACCGAAAGGGATGTTTTGTTTCGGGCGATTAAAATTCCGGTTCTAAATGAATTTCATTTGGGGCTCTTTCTACTCTCAGTTTTCAAGCGCGTTCCGATAAAAATAATTATCGTGAGACACGTCTTCTGCATGAATAGGAAATTATTTTTGGGTACGTCACCAGCATGTTAAACTATTTGATCTATGTAATTTATGTTTTTTTTTATATATTGAGAATATATATAAATATTAGTGGAAGATATAGTGATGCCTTTCAGATTAGCGTTAATCGAACAATAGGGTAGTAGTTTGCAGTGGACAGTCAGCCCAATAGTAACTTTTCATATCAAAAGTAGTTTTTTATGCAAGTTTTTTTTTCACGTTCTTGTATGTGTAATAATTTCAAAAGTACTTACTTGTTTAAAAAGTACTTTTAACTTTACTACTTCATCACATATCTATTGATTTAAAATCTGCAACTAACAAAGCGAATGACTTGAATCACACCTTTGTCGTCTTGAATATTTCTTAACCGATGCACACCAGATATGTGATAACGGAGCTGCTCCAGAGCGACCTGCACAAGATCATCGTGTCGCCGCAGCACCTCTCTGCCGACCACATCAAGGTGTTCCTCTACCAGATACTGAGGGGTGAGTGGCCTTTTATATTTATTTGTTGATGAATGGACTGTGGTTCATCTGCCATAAGGCATTTGAAATGTATTAAATTATAACATTCTAATATTAATAATTTTGTGTGTATATTCACAGGTTCTGCATGTTGACGTTATGATAACGTAATACTTACAATCGTTATGAAGGTTAATTGATGTACAACAATACACTTAGTCCAAATCGGTCTGACTATTCATGAAAACGGTTTCACCTTATTATCTGATAATACATGTTTTGATAATAAACATCAATGAATATTTAATGTGGATATAATCTCCAAAAAATATGGCCTTCTATAAGTATGATAAAAGAAAAAAACTTTTGTGAATTAAAAACACATTTCACATTCAATGGCAGTACTTAGCCGTAGAGCTTAACTTAATCTGCAGCGACTAATTTCAGCTATTAAGATAAAAACGCACACTGTGACAGTCTGCGCGAGTCCGGCCGGCTAATTTGCCGTGAGGGAAATACGAGAGTAAATTATTTTGAAATCAGTTTGTGAAGTTTCGAAGAGCTGTATTAAGTTGACGCAACGTGAGCGTGTAACTTTTCACGGGTTTTCTCTATAAATATTTTGCAATAATTTTTAAAAACCGTTAAATTAATTGAAAGAAGATATTCACTTCATTCATTCAAGTCTATTCACTAAAGAAACATGAATGTAGAAGAGACAACTATGAACTGTTTTACATCTAAATATTGAACTAGGAAATATTGGTGTGGTAACCGACATGTCTGAGTTTAGATTCAGTCATATGACAAGCCCCATATGCAGTGGCGGATAGAATTTCAACATGACTTTACGATTGAACTTAAATTATTATACCCATATATTCATGTTAGTCAAAGGCCCTGTGAAACAATAATAAAATCTGACCTAATATAATATAGGTAAACACATGACACATGTTTGGTATCAACTTTTTCTATCACGATCTGTTTCCTTACTAACGTCATGTGTTTAATACCGCATCTAAAATCTAAGTTCTGATCATCTCTTTATTGAAACATAGTCGCGCTAGAGAAATGTAAGTAAGTAGTTATTACTGGGTTGCCCTTTAATTTACTTGCGGTTCAAGATACTTCCGAAATTTCCCCCGAGACTGCAAAGTTCAGTGTCCCCAGGTTTGTTGTATCGTCAAGAATCACGATTGACAAACTATGGTATATGGTATACATAATAAAAACCATGAACAAAATGTACAGAAAGAAGCATAGGAAAAAACCCATCCATTCGTCAGGACGTTAAATAATTAAAAAAGTTTGCAGTTGCAAGCGCCCTGCGTCTTGCTTGTAGTCTACGATACGGTAAGAAAATTCAATTAGGGATTTAAGCCTTAGAGATGTATTTAGTTGAAGACGTTTATTACTCAAAGTAAATTATGTAAAGATATAAAAACTAATAAAGACTACATTGTATATTTCAACCAGGCTTTCCGCTATGTGTATTCAGCTGAGTTGTTACTATTAAGTACGGGAGTTACCTGTATTAATTTTCCTAACCTAGATAATAAACGTTACATACATACATATACTCACGGCTATATTTCCCTAGAAGGGGTAGCCAGAGCTAAGGAATTATAAATTCCTCAGCCACTTTTGGAAGTTGAATGGGGAAAAGATGGTAAAAATAAAGGTTTTTGGTGATGGGTCTCCTACCGCATCGCCCAAAAATTCAATAAAAAGCCCCAAGTCGCCTCTTACGACACCCGTGGGTAGAAAGGGGTAGCGATATTCTAAGCCGGCACTACACGGCAAATAATAATAAATATAATATAATAATAAACGTTAAACTTTATTAATTCTTGCGGAATGCCTAATTCTTCCGTAACAGCCGCGTTGATACTTTCGGAGTAAACTATATCATAGTTGTTTTAAAATTTTATTTCGATATATTACATTTGAGAGTATAAACACTCATCAAAGTTGTCTTTAGCTGTAGTTTGTATGCATTTAATTTGTAGGAGCTATGTTGTCAAAGTAACACACGCCTACTTGAACGGCAGCATGGTTTATACATCACGCACCGAGTTGTTTTAATAACACACGATATAACCGACATATTACTATCTGCGATTCTCGAGAATTGCTATTTCTTATTCACAACGACAAGGCTCTTTCCCATTATGTTCGGTCGCGTTTTATACGATGAAAAAGTATCAGTTAAATTAGACAATGTATATTTTCATTGAGAATCACGTCTAAGTCGCCCTTGCCGAGCATTGTTGCGTTCAGAATGGATGATTGAAGCGTGTTAAGTAAACGACTTTTGTTGTTCGCTAAAATGGTTTCGCTTCGAACTCGTATCCATCTTGCAAATTGTGAGAAGTCCTAGTAGCGTTTGCTCTCCGAATATTGCTTACTTTGCGAGGCCATTTCGTAAGTAGGTTTAAAAGTTGGCTTTGACTGTTCAACTTTTCTATATTCTATTTGGGTTGGGACTGACGTTTTTTTGTACCGAAAATATACAAATTAATAAGTAAAATCACGACTTTATAGCATAATTAACGATTTTAAAGTAAAGGTTGCCTTATTAATTTATATAAACTGATAACCCAATTCCAATTGCCTGCTGGTGCCTGCTGATACACTTTTTTGGTTTAACTGGCCATTGTCAGCAAAACAACCTACTATCTTCCGCGTAAAATCTCTAAAAAGTGACAAAAAATTGCCACCCTTTCATAGTTAAATGCTTAAGTATATACACGCAGAAATTCCGTGTTCTTTACCTTAATGAATGACAAACATTCCTATATTGGTGTGCACGATGGAAACGTTAAATCAAATTACATTCTCGAGGCAGCCGAGAGTTTACTTTATTAATTTTTCAGCTAAAATTCAAGAGAACAAAACCACGCAAGCCGTGCATTTTCGTTTTGTTTTAAATGCACATAGCTAAGCTTAAGAACTTAGGTTTCAAAATAGAACTAAAAGCTCACCTCTGTTTTCCCGCTTTAAGCCTTTTAGTTGTATTTCAAGCTTTCGTACCTGCATTTAAGTTCTACCGTCATCAACATTTCATCCAATGACGTCCACTGCTGGACACTGGCAAAAGACTTGTCCTTCGCTACCGTCCTATTTTGGCTTTCTGCGACCTTAACCTCATTTGTTCACCTATGAGGGGGTTACCCACATTGTGTCATCCGATTCGCGACTGCCATTCCCGAATACCCAAACTGCTATCGGTTTTTGCACACCGAATTTCTATCGAAAGTAAATCTACGAGACTGTCAGCGTAGTCGAAACATCATAAGTGATCTCCATACAAATAGTTATTAAACGTTGCCTCATAATATAATCAACCAATCAAATTAAACCAAGCGATTACGTATGCCCAACAAAGCGGTGAACGCGCGACCCGATTGTTCTTATTCCAGTATAATTAGAACGTCATTGCAAATACACTTTTCACGATTCTATTAAGCGATTAAAACGAAGTGTTGTGATTTACAATGGCGGTTATGTTGTCCTGTCCGCGTACATTATTTATAGCGTCATCGGTTCGCCCGCGGCTGCAGACTCTTGGACAGTTCATATCTTCAATTACCAGGACCACCACAGAGTTGTCTATACAGGAATGTTGGCTGTAATGTTTAGTTTTTTAATACTACAATGTAACAGATAATACAAATATCCATGTAAAAAAACATAGAATAGTTTAACTTGGACTATTCCGAATATATTTCCCTGCGCCTATAGTTTTTTTATTAATCGTATAATAATTCCTCAGCTAGCAGTTGATAAGAATACTCTTAAGTTTATATTTTCAAACAGTGAATAATAAAATTAAACATAGTAAATCCTAATTTCATTTTTAAAGCATCCGGTAACTTGTTAAGAAGCTACAGGTTTAATCGTAAGTTTTTCATAGTATTTATATCAAGCTGGCTCAGCATGTTATTGGCAATTATAGTCTCACACAACAACAAGGAACAAAATATCCATATAAAAATATAACCTAACCCATAAACAAGCATAATTCACTTGAACATCACGAGACATATTATATTGATTTTATTTGCAAATACACTGATGAGGATTTCCCTTACACTAACTATTAAGGAATCCGGCCTTACAGATCCGATGATAAATTATTAAATATTAAGTTGTTTTGCTTTTTCTACATTAGTAGTTAGCCATAGCTTAATTGTGTTTAACGAGTGTGTGCAACGTGTCTTTAAAAACACGAGTCTAACGTTCATCGCAATAAAAATCAAGCTTGTCATGTTATATGAAATAATGCTTTGCAAGGATACCATACCGCAAAGCAGCATAACGAACTGAATTATGGAAATGGGCAGAAAATCCTGCCTTGATGGCAACGGCGCGGTACAAAATATATATCGGCCATGTTTTCCTCGAGGAAATCACTGAGCGTGGACATAACCTTGTAACTTTGCGATACCGAGATTTTGCTTAATCAATCATCTTGAAAATTTTACTTGACGATGTGAAAATAATATGGCTTCTTTTTCTTTGCTCCTTTTGTGTATTTTTCTAATTTCTACGGCACGTGCCTTCCTGGAATCGCAATATAATTTTCTTAATATTATACTATTATAATTTTCTCGCAATATAATCCATCTTGTCATTTGTCTTTGGTCGAAGTTTTAGTTAGTCAAAATTAAGCACGGCCTATGAATATAAATGTAATATTAATCATTTTATAATTTACCAAAGTAATCCTTATCCCGAAGAATAATACGTTAACGCGTATGTATCCCTTCTATTGTAATGTTGAACTAAGTATTTAAGTAGAGTTGAAAGCGAATTGCAGTAATTGAGCGGCAGGGGGCGCGGTCGTCCTGCCGCCGCCGCCGCCGCAACGGAAGAAGGCAAAGTGGCGAGCACCATCCTGTCGTCGCTTTGCCGTCTAATGAAATTTGCTCTACACTTTTTACCAACTGTCACGAAAATAAATACTGCGAGGGAAACCTTCGCTCTTTGTATGTTTAGCGTTGGGAAATGTAGAAGATCTTTGGTGGGCATTGAATGAGCTTTTTATCTTAGTCTGGTTATTGGTATTTAGCTATTATATTGTTATTAATATACATTTATTTCACATATAAATCCATGAAAAAATAATGATCGAATTAACTATAAATTAATAATGACCAAATAAACTATAATAAAACGAAGCCCCCTAATCTCGGTGTATCCCGCTCATCTCTGCCAAACAGTGCAATCCATGAATAAATTGAAGCGTCACGTAGAAGCTTCACACTCTGGTGAGACGTCCGGAGAAATGGTAAACCAGCTTGTGATTTCCACACCCACCATCCGCAAATACTTACTAACTACCCTGCCATACGCCATTTGTAAATTAATTAGAGTGCAGTACACGTTCGACAGTATATCCAGGTAGTGATAAGTATTTTTTTGTTGTTTAAAATGGTTCTATTGACATTTCTAACTTTGAAACAGTAAACCTCCTAAGTGCTGTTAACCATTTGTATGAGTAAAATATTAGTGACTGCCCATACTGCAACGGTTCTAGCATTGCGTTAATTGTCCAAACATGCATGTATCCGAGGATGGTTGTTTCATTCTACTAGACTTTTAACCTTCTATACTTTTAGTCAACTATACTTTCTTTGGGAGGTAAATAAAGTCAAAATGGCATTAAAGCATCAAATGCCAGCATGTTTAATAGATAAAACATGATGATGTAACTGCAGAACTAACTGTAACCCCGTAACACAACATTTGCTCTTCATTCTAAAGATTAACTTATTGTAAGGATTCTACTATTCATTCCACATTCATGTTACATATATTTGGCAAGCATATGCCTGAGGCCCCTACCATTGCTTGCCAATTTCTATTGTCTACGAAATAAAAAGTGCTAGCTTCTACTGAAATAGATAGCCCTTATCAGCTTCTTTCTTGGAGAAACGTGTGCCGTGCCAAGTACTAATGTTAGCTTGTTTTTGTTGTGTTCCGTTGAAAGAACAATAATTTATAATTTAAGATATTTGCCAAGTGCAAGTCAGCCTCGCCTATGAATAGTTTCGTAGTGGCAAGCATAGGTAAAAGAAGAGAGATATCCAATGTAGCTATAATATTATTGACAACGCATGCAATTTCCAAATTGAATCATTTCGTTTAAGTTTCGTAAAGAATAACATTTTATATTTATTATAATAACACGATAGTATATTTTATGGATGAGCGCCGTTGCGTTAAAGTTAAGTTTGCCGGAAATTTGTTACGACCCAGTCTGACTTTGGGGTATAGATCACCTACCACTTAATATCACCAAATAGCAAAGAGATCATTCATTAGCAATATTTTAAATTTTTTTTGCTTCACTGTCGTACTACTGGGTGATTCGTACCTTGAGGGAAAATATCATTAGGAAACCTAATATACATGGCTAAGTTGTACTTAGTCATGTGACAATATATTCGTACAAAACGGTGATGGTCTGCTTTGTCACGTGAGTACACTGTACAAACAAAACATAGATAGAACACCAGGTTTATTAGCACCTCTGTTACCCCCTCGGTGACCGTCGACGTAAACGTTTTAGTCTTAAATTGAGTTTTAAGTGGTAAAATGGTTCTGTCGGTGAACTCTAACTTGATATGGAGTTGACTTGAAAACTCAAGAGGCTCATCTTTGTAAATTGTATGCCTTTTGTATTTGAAATGAGTCTCTTGATAGCTTCGCGTACGCTGTGTAATTTTACTTTTGTATGATTGGTGGCTTCTGTGTGTAACTGTGCAATTTCAACAAAACCAATTCGTAAGCTATAGAAAAAGTGCCATGACTCGCATTTTCCAAATCTTGTCTCATGCCGATTTGTCAAATTGCAGAGCCTAGCTCCTCATTCAAGTTTAATAGCTTATAATTTATTATGAAACGTCAATCATAATGTATATTGTTCGTATTGACTGAAATTATGATAATGATAATGGTGGTTTAGAATGTTCTGATACTAACTGGAATTACGCGAATTAAATTTATGTCAGACAGCTCTTAGTAGCAGACCGCCTGCAGTAAATGATGGCGATTAGTAATATTCACAATCTAAGGGACCACAAATATGAAACTCCTGGTCCAACAGCTTGAATAATGACGCTCATTTTACCAAAGTCTTTGTTGCTAGAGCCAGAACATTTAAAAATAATATTCGAATCCCTCTACTCACTGGTCTTGCGATTGTGATGCTAGAATAGTCCCCAGTTGCTACCCGAACAAAGTAAGGTTACAATTCTAACTTTAAACTTACACGGAACCGTCATCAATAAAATTGACAGAACATAAAAACGAAATATTTTATCAGCCAATCAAAGCAAATATTTTTTGTACACTTTTTTTTACAACCTTCTAGAAAGTGTGACATAATTCTTTAATACTTTGACCGTCGGATTACAATGAAGCTTCTATTGTGATCTCCTTCAGGGTGGTCCAATATCTTGGCTTTTCCTTGAATGAAATTTGTACTCGTTGTCAAAATACGGATGACAGAGATTAAGTAGATTTTGTCTGTATTTAATATAGCAAGGTTAGAATAAAATAGAATTACTTTTTATTGCATACGTATCAACATGAAAAATATTTATAAAAAATATTTAATAAGGTTTTAGAATGGCTTGGCGGTCATCTCACTAATAGCGATATCTTTCAGACTTGCTTTGCCTTTACCTACTTATAACCTCAAATTTGCTTATATCGACGCAGCTACTAGACAGTTGGTATATTTATGCTCTAAATACCACACAATGAGATTAAAATATTGTTGTGAATTAAGTGCTACAAGCTGTTCAAGACGATCTACGCACAAATACTGTCCTATAAAACAGTGAAATTCAAAATACATAGAAGAATATCAAATGCTAAAAAGGCCAAACAAAACGGTTATAAAATGGATCGGGAAAGGTGGTCGTGGTGGCAATGTCCTGTACCAGGAGCAAGGATTGGCGGTGGCCGTCGTGGCCGGCTGCGCACGCGCCGCGGACGACGACCTGCAAGCCACCTTACGTGTTATGACGCCCTAGTACTATGAGCTTCTTATACCCATTTGACATTATATTTAACAACTTTTAAGCTTTAGTAAATTATGATATTAATGCTAAGTTACTCATTACAGCTGAAGTAGAATCTTAACTGTAAGGAACCGAGCGCTTTAATGGCTAATTGATCACGAGTGTCATACGACTGTTTCCAGTGCACCTGTATATAACATTTGTTAAAACTTTTTTATTATCAACAATTCAGTGATGAAGAAAATTTGTAGCCGAAGTTAAAAGAAATTAACAGCAAAAATAATTTAAGTTTAGTATTGCGCGGCCGTGTGCTATGACTGACATGCCCAACTACATGTTTTTTTTACCTCCGGAACATCCTCAATTATTAATTCTCCCCTAAGTTTCTAATTCTAGCTAACTTTAATGTTCTGCCTGCCTCGTGAGAAATCGAAGAATTGTATTGAAACGCAACCGTTACCGTGCATAAATATTCTAGTATACCATACCTATTTGAACGTGTACAGTCGAGTGAAATCTAGTTGTAAAGCTGCTTTGCTTGTAGTCGTGGGCAGTACTCTGGTGGCGTGAGGATGCTCCGATTAACTGGAGATGCGAAGTTCAAGTTGCGCTCGAAGCATATTTGCTTTTCATGAGTGAAAGTCACTTAAACGAATAGGGTTCGTTAATTGGGTTGGATTTGGATGTACTTTTGCTGTAGTATAAAGTTGAATAAGTGTATTTTTAAACTTTGTCACTGTCTGTAATATTAAATGTTTTGAGAATTTGTTATAATATGGTTTGATTTTTAGAAGTTGTTTGTTTTTAATGAATTTGAGATACCTAACTATGAGTTTGGTTTTCTTGAGCTTTAAGGAGCGTGGCCACTGATTTGACTACGGCTTTTTATTACTTTCAAAAGATAATCCATACTCAAATGTGATACTATAAAATTACAAAGCATACCTTACTATGTATATCTAAAGTATCTAGTTATGAAGATAATGTATATAATGTATTTTCCTGTGACCCGCTAATCTCTCATCCACTCGGCATTCGTGGAATGTTACCGACTAAAATAGTTTCTCAGCATATCATATGTTATAAGGATCCCGAGAGTACTTTCATCATAAAATTGATCGTAAAAACTATAACTTCCTTTAATATTAAGGTATTACGAGCTGCTTTTCATTTGGTGATAAAACACTCTTATTAGTCTTCTTTATTTATAAAATAAGGACACAAACTTCTGGTTGGACATACATTGCCCAAATTATAGCCGAAGTACAAAGATTTTCAGGGCAGGGAAATCAAATTAATATACAGTTTGGTTCAGCATTAAGCGAATCTTTGTTGCAGAAAATATCAATATTCCAAATAAATTTGTGTTTTGTTAATTGTATTACATTTTATAAACGGTACGTATGCCTGCGTACCTGCGTAGTATTTCTCTCTTACGCAGAAAGAGACTATCAATTGGCACCTTACTTTAACAAAATTTATAAAAAAATCCTTATTGACTGTTTGATTAGTATGAAACTAGTTCGCATGGTGAGCCGATTTGTGGATGTTATTTTAACGTGCATTTTGACAAATGTCAACGTGGTTGAAGTACCTTCTCCGGTACGTGTGAAAAGGCACTTCGGGTTGAAATTAATAAAATAAAAAATAGTTAAATGTGAGGGCAATGATCGAATCAAATAGCAAGCAGATGTATCATAGACATGTCGCAGCTGCATGTCGCAGGACTTCACCTGTCGACTGGAGTTGTCAATGGATGAACCAGTTCTGTATGTGATGTGTGAGCTTATTATGCATGCGTTGTGGCACGATTAGCTGTGAAGAGTCTGCTTAGAATAGCACCGATACATTTCTTCCTGCGAATGTTGGAAGAGGGGACTTAGGGTTTGGGGCTTTAAGTGATTCTTGTGAGATGTGGCCAGAGATGGAAACCAACCACAGACTCTCCTTACCTTTTTCGAGCTTTTCCGAGCTTTTCCGAGTATTCACGGTTTAATTGACAAATACTTCGAATATAGTAAGTAGTTTGAACCAGAAAGCGTGCAAACCAAATTGGTATTCGTACTACGCTCGCCCAACTAACTTTATTCTCCATATTGATAATTTGTGGCCTCCTCATTGACTATGGCTCCCGCGGATCTAAAATTTCCCAAACTCCAACCTAACTAAATTTCCGAAAAGCCGATTGAGATATGTTTATGACTCATGATCCCCTTTTCTACTTTATTGTCTGGAGAGCCAAGTTGAGTTTCTTTCAAAATTCGAGTGCTCTAGCTCGTCCTCCCCTTTCACCCCGCCCACCAAAAATAGGGTAGTGTAATCTAAGCGGGCACTACACATCATCATTAGCAAGCTCACAGTCATGAGGTTATTTTAGAGTTGTGTGTTGCCAGTGAAAAGTATGAGCCATACCCGCTGGGAAATTAAACTCTTTGCAACATAACGAGACCTCATTAATGCAATGCGCAGTACACTCACGTCCCATGGCCACCCCACCACATGCGATGCTAATCACCGCTTAACCTGATTCGAATTTCACAGTTTCTGCTCTCATTCGTTTGTGTGTTATTGGAAGTTCTTTTATTGTAATGTAGAGGAGTAACTGTCTCCGTGCTGAACTGAATCCCTGCGGATTGTACTTTTCAACATCAATTTGTGTTCATTTTCCAACTTAGCTGAAACCATTTTTGACAGGTGGTTAAACTAGGACGCTAAGCCCTCCTTCGTGGCTACTATCTAACGAATTCCATTACTTTAAATACCACCGTGGTTTACTATGGCCTAATCACACAATCATACCTCAGAGTTAAGTTTCTTTATTAAATACACACGGATACAAAACCCCTTCAGATATTTCTCACAAATAAATTGCAAAAGTCGTGTGTAAAACTATGATCAGTTGCGCAAATCCGTGTTATTTACGCCAAGTCGAGAGCACGCACTCTCACGATGTTAAGGACGCCGCCTGTAATATTTACGATCAGGAAATCTGATCGTGAAACCTTACAAGCCTACATATTTTACACACACCCTTGTATCTCGGGAAAATTGTTTGTCGACATTTTCGCCGTATATGTTGGCTTTACCTACGTTGATATTTACTAAAACGTTTCTCAAAGTATTCATTCTAAGAAGTCTTACTTTTTTTAACAACCTTAAATGTCACCGCTTCTAATGTTACTTAATTTATCAAAGTTATATAAGAGTCAGAGAAAAATTCGACTGCAAACTTAGCCTTAGTCATGTGACAGTGTATTTATACAAAGTAGCGACAGGCTTCAACACTCCTCCCACCCATCAAGTAAATGCACTCTTCCATTGTAACGATGGTACGTTGAAAAACAGATAACAAAAATATCACGTGAGATTCAGAAGTATTAGAAACTCTATCACACCTTCGGTGATTTACGGCGTAAAAGTTGAATTTAATTAATATATTCTTTGGCACCGAATATTCTTCAACTACAATACACAGATGCAAACATTAAAGTAACAAGTGTGGTTTTTGATAATGGCAACAAAATTAATATTCAATTTATCCAGTATGAAGTTGGAAAATAAAATGAATTTCGTTCAAAAGCAGAGAATTGGTGTAACGAGGCTACCAAACCATATTTTTTATCGGTTAAAAGGTTGTTTTAATATGCGACATGATAGTCCAGTGGGTAGAACACCCGCCCGAAAACAGAAGAGCGTGAGTTCCACTCTTGGGTCGGGCCTACACCAATTTGTCTTTTCTAAAGTCATATGTGTGGTTAATTTATCATGGTTGTTAACGGTGAGGGAAAACATCGTGAGGAAACCCACATGGCTGAGTTGTACTTAGTCATACGACAGTGTATTCGTACAAAACGGCGATAGGCCTGCCCCCTATCACGTGAGTACACTGTCTAAGGAAAACGTGGGTACCTTCTCTGGACACTAGATGGCACTGCCATGTGAGTTCAGAAGTATTGGTACCTCTGCCAACCCCTTCGGGGATAAACGGCGTGAACGTTTATGTTATGGTATGCTTTTTAATAGTATGACTTTAAAATGTAAACGGTTTGTATTCTAGATGAACTTGGTTTACTAGTAGTAGGTATTTACTTTTAATATTGTCCCCAAACAAAACTAAAGGAGTTACTCACTCAGATACTTGATTTTTTGCCTAAGTAACCAACGTCTACAAAACTGCATTCACACGGTTGGATATATTGAAAGACCAACTAGCTATATCATCGACCTATTATATAAGGACCTTCAATACCTCATTTTTAAAATAGGGTCGCATTGTGCAATAACGTTATTACAAAATAGATTGCGATTACTTCTCGTCTAGACTAGATAAAGTATGAAAACAATTGAGAT
This sequence comes from Bedellia somnulentella, assembly GCA_963576735.1. Classification (NCBI taxonomy): domain Eukaryota; kingdom Metazoa; phylum Arthropoda; class Insecta; order Lepidoptera; family Bedelliidae; genus Bedellia; species Bedellia somnulentella. Next base: position 15,127,766 of record OY755173.1, on the reverse strand, counting down.
ACAAGTGACCACATAATATTGATCATTTAGAGTGGATACGAATTAATATATGTGATTGAATGCAGTCGATTCCAGACCATACCATTTTTCGGCAGATTTGAACCGTTACAGTCCTGTTCTAGCTGTATGCTATTAACCATCAAACGGCTGCTGAAAATTAAAAAGGCGGTTTTTACTAGTCGTTCGTAGCTGCTTGCTAGTTCTAATAAGGATTTATAACTATTTCTTATATCAAATTGTAAGCCTGCATTATAGGGGATGTCAGTCATAAGAATAACTGAACAGCCGAGTCAATATAAAACCGTCTCGGTGAATCTATTAATAAAGGTGGTATAAGAACGGATTGCCGCCATCCAATACATACGTTAGTTATACTATGGATATCCCATAACAGGATGTACTAATACCTCAAAGGAATTTTACCCTCACTTGCCAGCGATGCAGTCCTAAGACGGCCAGATAGCATAATTAGGTCTCAAAAAAACATAAATAAGGGCACTTCCTGAAAAAAAGGCAAATTAGAACACAAAAGTCATTTTAGCTTCTGCTCAAGAACAATCCCGCTACTATCGAGTCTCCGGATAATTATTGCACCTATATCAACTATATTAACCTTATATCTATATCTTGCTTATTGTACCTATATCAACTATATTAACTAAAATGGTAAACGAGTATAGCGGGAAACTGCGAATTCGTAGTTTTCAGTAAATCACTGAGTGATGGCTTAGGGTTTTAATCTATTACAAGTTAATGTAAGTGGAATCGATCAAGCGACACGACAAGATAATTGGCGTGTTCTTCTGTGAGCCTTGTGCAATGCCTGTTTCCGGTTGCGATTCTTCGAACCTACGTTTTTCTTAGCGATGCGACAATTACTGGGAACCTAATTAAGACGCGCGTGTATCAATGAGAATTTCCCGATATAGGTCTACATTTGTAATTGCACATTGGCCGACACATTTTGATTTGCTAAGTTGCGAAATTACAAATTGGCTGTGTTTATCATACGTAAAGAATTCTATTGCAATAATCTTATCTTGATTCGAATTCAGTCTTTTTAAATCGTATTGTTATAACATAAAGATTTGCTATTGGCATTGAAAGAATAGAATAGAAAATCCTTCGGGCACATCACAAATCAGAAGTAGCAATCATTTTGCAACAAAGTTGACGAGTAACAATGATATAATCTTGTTGTTAAAACAAAATAAGAAGATGATGAAATCGGTATCACTACTTTTCAAACCATTTGTTTAAATAAATCAAATTGTTATACTTTTCAGTGCATCTTTATCTTAACATGTCATTAAAATTAAATCTATCTTTTAATAAATTCACCAAATCACTAAAGTATTATGTTGATTACTAACAAATATAAAATATATCATACTCATCATTTTGCTTTTCATCTTTCCAGGTCTAAAATATCTGCATTCAGCTCGCATTCTTCATAGGGACATCAAGCCTGGCAATCTCCTGGTGAACAGCAACTGCGTGCTCAAGATCTGTGATTTCGGACTCGCCAGGGTCGAGGAGCCAGACACCACCAAGAATATGACGCAGGAAGTCGTTACACAATATTACAGGTACGAGTAAGATTTGTATTGGAAGTTCATGTGAGATTTGTAGTACTTTTATAACTATTTTTACAGCAAACTTGTTTGCTTAGTGGTAACATTTTGAGTTTGATCATGCTCTAAGTATTTGCTTATAGAATATGTGAAAGTACTTTATATATAGGGAAACAAACAGTCTTTGACGTGGTGGTGACAATTGACCGTTAAATGGGCGCGATATGATTATCTTAAAAGATTAAATCTCTGCAAGCCACTTAAAAGTATTGGGTTCGAGACTTTTTTTATGGATATCCGAGTACTTAATCACCTTTTCTCAAAAGTGCCTTTACTACTGACCACATACCTCGATTTTACTCCCGAAGACCTCTTAATGATCTTTCGTACCTACCCGTAAACCCGTGATGAACCATCGGTTTTCCACCAACTTTGAAAGATCTTTGGAGAAGTCAAATATACAATACAAAGCCCAAATTACAAACGCACGATAGCAGAGGGATGTTAACAATCGTGAAATAGTAAAGTAAATATTCATTTCCAACAGTTAACATAAAAGATATTACAAATAAACGTATGCTAGTTGAATCATAAATTCATAGAGCAGTATACGTATGCTAACAAAAGCCAATGTCAAGACTCGGGTCGTACAATGGCGCGGCTGATTGCGTTTCATTCCGTTCGCCTTCTAAGGTTTGACTCCCTTCGGAATTCTAAGATCGTCGAGGATTGCTACAATAACGTCTGTTAATATTGATATATGTAACACACTTGTGCGCGTGTAGCTGATGACTTGAATATTGGAAATTACCGTGTAGTGTCGACTTAAAGAAGCACTCCCCTGTCTCTCCTAGTGGGTTCACTATAGGAGTAATGAAGATTTTGAAGTCATTGTTGGGCAAAAAAACCATTATGACATTACTTTTTCCGCTCTCAAAATCAAAGTCTGTCGCTGTGGCTAGTTTTCTTTTATATGAAGCTTTGAGTATAAGTAACTCACATTAATAAATATATCTGTAATTATTCAATTTATCCTCGATCCTCGTCACATGTTTGTGTATTATTGTTTCTACTTTGGGGCAACCTTGATTAGTGTTAGTGTTTTTCATATTTGGTGTTTTATAAATGTTTTTACAAACTGTATGGTCAAATAAGGACAAAATGTAAGATTCTAATTATTATCTTTTATCTTAGGTTATCGAGTGTTTCTTTGTGCCCAAGTTTCTTTAAGTGTTGAAACTCTCGTTAATCAAATTACTGACACCGTATTTTTCTAATTTTTAAATCCTTTATTAAGTATTTTAATCTATAGGAATTGAAGCAGTTACTATAACGTCGGCTCTTATTATCAAATGTATGTCTGACCTACATCGAGTACAAATCATGCTTGTGATAGAGGACCTTATTGCGAACCGTAATGAAATCATACTTTTCGTCAGTTGTCATCAGCTACAATTTTTAAGCCTATTATTTCCATAGGGATGAGCAGATTTATTGTAGCCACCTTGTACGATCTTGACAAACCTCTCTCTCGCTTCTATCGAATTCATCAATCATACATGATGTTAATATTCTCACTTCGGATGATTAATGATAGGAAGATTTAGACCCAAAATAATGATTGAACGCTACGGATCATGACTGAGCTTAGCGCCAATAAAAAATAGCGACTAAGTATTTAAGAATTCTCGGATAGATAGACGAAGATGTAGTTTTAGTTGCTTTATTAACACCCACGGAATGAGATGGTGTAAAGTGCTCATCGCAGGTCTTATTTGAGGTGGTTACATATTAAAGAGTGAATTAAATACGGAGAGTGTGAGAAAAAAGTGTTTTAAATAATTCACCACGCCATATACCAAAAAAAGTGCTGTGACACAAACACAGACACTTATATTCATAGATGTTAAAACCTTGCAATAAACCCCTTCATCCGTTCCTAAATAAATTCGATCGTGAATGTCACATACAGACTAAGTTATATTAATACGTTTGTTTTTAAAAATAAAATATGAATCCACGAGCCTCGTCACGTGTGCGTCGCAAGGATTACTTGCATAAGCCCGACCTCGGAACTTCTGATACACATTTAGCTTAATGTATTTCTGCAAATTTTATTGCTAAGGTTATTTAAAAATAACCCGACTACTTCAGTATTTTAGTATTAACTATTCCTCAGCAACCTGTTACAGTTAAGATGGGAAAAAAACAAGGAAAGGGTTGTTAGTCATATCGGTCAATGGGTATTTAAAGCATCTCCCAACAATAACTTTAAATAGGTCCACCTACCTGCCATCGCCTGCCTATACGCAACCGAAGGGCTGTGATCTTGTATATATGAGTAATGTGGTGATCAATCGAGACTACTATCATCAGTTTAAACAAGATATTTCTAAACAAAAAAAAACAAATCGTTTTTGAAACCGATTACTTTAATATATGCGTACTATTAAGAGCACTCTTTGCGCCCTCCATCTGTGATATTTTACTGTAAACTTTGCAGAGTTCGCGGGAAACATTACTCGGTTAGTAGTCCCAATTTTGGCAGATAATGTGACCTTTGATACCTCTCGGCCGCAGTATGAAAGTAGGCCGCGCTCGACCGCAGCCCGCGCCATTGATGAATAAGTAAAACTGTTTTGCACGATTCCTCAAAGAACTCTTAAGAGGTTTTATTGCTTTTCAATGGTGTCATACTCGTGTTTTAGCGCGATGGTATTTAATTGTAGAAAAAAACTGCTATGCTATCTCGGATGGCACTTTATGCGAAGAGGATCTTATTGATATTGTATGTCACGACTTGAAAATGTTATTGATGGCGATGAGAATTGCTTGAACGCTTTGTTATTTTTCGTAAGCATTCATAACTAAATGTTTTCACATTCATAACTAGCTATGCTATTGGAATGTAGTGGATTAACGTACTTTTTTTAAAATCAAGACGTTGATCCCTGACTGAAGTCCTTGTTATAATAGGTGTTATGGATGGAGTTACTTTCAGTAACTATTACAACACTTAAATATGGCTGAGATATCGCACCTTCTGAAGTATTATGGCTGTAAGGTATATATGCAAATGTATAATTTTTACGATGTGTACAAATAACGTGTATTTAATCAACAGTATTTTTTATTTTAAATCCTTTATTAAGTATAAAGTCTTTGTATTCTTCACTTAATATCTGAGCATATTTCTCTCCCGTTGCAGGGCCCCGGAGATCCTGATGGGCGCGAGTCACTACACGGCCGCGGTGGACGTGTGGTCTGTCGGCTGCATCTTCGGCGAGCTGCTGGGCCGGAGGATCCTCTTCCAGGCGCAGAGTCCTGTGCAGCAGGTATGGAAACTTGTCTTTGGTTTGGTTGTTTATTAGAATGTCACAGGTTCTGTTTGGAACACATATGATATGCTTACAAATACACATAAGATGCTTGAATATGACGCAAACAGTAGACTAAAAATAAAGATAAAATGAAGTTAGCATCGAGACAAGGAAGAGCTATGGCATATGCATTAAATAAATAAAGTTTTAACCATTGACATATTGTGCTATACTTACGACTATAGATTGGTATTACAAAGATGACAGCTGGATATAAAACTAAGTAGTAAGTAAATGAGTGTGTGTGCGTGACACACTTATTTAATATTTTCTGGTTTAATTAAGTATTGAAGTAATATAAATATATTTTCTCTCTGTCCTCATGCATATTCAAAAAGGCTAATGTTTTACCCAATTATGAAAATAGTCTTTTGCGTGAGTGGCTAAACCACATCACGACGAACATTTGTGCTCTATAATGCCGTCGGGAAAACTTGACCCAATTCGTCTCTGCGTTTAACTCGGGCATATAAGCACACGAGTAAAATTGCTAGTTCTTATTATCGAAATCGAAGCATCTATGAATTAATTTAGTTTTGAATGCAGTTTGTGGTATTTTCTCATGAAATATAGACTTGAATGAATGATTTTTTTTAAATTAGTAGAGTGTTCATTCATAATGTCGTGTAAGTTTTGGAAGTGATCACACAAAAGTGAGACGCCATAAATATTGCTGATGTTTTGGTGCATGACACATTTTTTTAGTTTTAATTGCGGTTATTTGATTAGAGTTTTCGTTTTTGCCTATAAATTTTCTCTAACTGTGATAATTTTATTGGGAATAGATGTAACTATTTTACTATTTTAAATTGTTCCCTCTTGTTAGACGAAAACAATTGCAAGATTTGGTTACATTACACAAAGTAATTAATGGATCGATGGTTACCTCCGTTTTGCAACATATAAACATTACTAGCTTTTTGCCCGCGACTTCGTCCGCGTGGACTTCATTTTTTGTATCCGGTTTACATTCAAAATACCGAAACACTATCTCAACTTCTGTTTTTTATATTTAAATTCCCGCGGGCGTTGTAAAGGATATAAAGGACATTGAGGCTTTTCAAGTGATTGTTGGGCGATGCAGTTGGTGACCCATCACTAATTACCTTTATTTAACTACCTTTTCCCTAGTCTATTTCCAAAACTGGATGAAGAATTACTTTCTCTGAAGCAGTGGCTACCCTTTTATGGAATTTATGGACGTTAATACATACTCATGAATAATTGATAGATGAATTTCATAAATTCAATCGCACCAAGTTTTATGTTTCTGATACAAAAATGACAAAAATCTCTATATTAACTTTCATTTGCTCTATCAACCTCTTAGGGGTTGAGTTCCAAAAAAACCCTTTTTAATTTTTCATAAGAATCATGAACCAAACCATTTTGTACCAAGTTTCTATGTTCAAAATGAGAATATCTTAGTGAGTACAAATACAAATTCGAATAGTAGTTTGGCAATCCGGTGCTGCCGCCACTGACCGCTGGTGATAGCGGGAGAGCTTGCAGCGATTGCTCGGGAAGATCTGGATGGATAGTGCTTGCTATTATAATATATAAATTGCTATTCAAAGCTAACAAAACAAAAAAAATATTACAAAATGCTTGAATCACCTGAGATACGAATCCGGAACGATTGATTCATAATAGTTCTAGTTAAATATGCGGCGGTGGCAAATTTACTTTCCGCCCATACCTTCGCCCGCGTGGAATTCGGTTATATTGCGGTATAAAGTATAAAACTTCTCATTTCCACAGAAAATTCTAAGAAGAGCGATGTATCGCTGGATATGCTCAGTTGTTAAACCAAAACTGAATAGTGCACTATATTAAATGTTTTCCCTTGTGGAGCTAAAACATGCAGATTATGGACACTGAAAAACAATACTTTTCTAAGTGTACTCCTGCAACCCTTAGAGTTTGGCCTTGTGCTCTATTAATGGTCATTGCAAATGAAACCCTTATAGGAAATTTAAGTCTTTTAAATTGAAATGGGAGGTCTTTTGGAATAATCGAAATCCGAGGTATGAGTACACTTTCACCCTTGGCTGCGCCAGTTAAAATAGTGGCTGTAATAATGTTCCGCCCAAGCTGAGTGACACGCAGCCTGGTACCATTACACAGTCTAGGGGCATCGAGATTGCGCATGAGCATCACCGGAACACCTACTTTTAGTTTTATTTTATTAGAAGGCACCCCAGATAGATCCAAAGAATTTAAGAACTCCACAGGACATGACGTACTATGTTCTGTTTCTATCACTGTGTCTACAGACAAATATTCAGTATTTGCTCCCATAACTTCATCATCTATACTTATAATAAATCTGTAGAGAGGTCAATTCTGTACATGAAATATATTTTCAAAATAACTATCAGGTGGTGATTAGGGATCGATACTGATGCCAAAAATGCAATCAGTAAAATTTTTGTCTGTCTGTCTGTCTGTCGGTTTGTATGTTCCTTATGGAAACAAAAACTACTCGACGGATTTTAACGAAACTTGGTACAATTATTTTCCATACTCCTGGGCAGGTTTTTGTATACTTTGCAGCAGAGTAGTAAAGGGGAATTTTGGGAAATTTTGGGAAAACGGGAGAAGTTACTACATTTTTTAAGCTTCCGTCGCGTGTGCAGCCTTAATAGTTAAACTTACATAGAAATCATGTATGACGGAAATATTCTTCATAAAATTATCTAAAAAAAATCCTCAACAGTTTGTCTATCTTTTACAGTTGACTCACAATAACACGTGTGATTCCTGATAGCTTAGCAGTTCGGAACATTCTGATTACATTTGTTTACTCTTACGTTTGTAAACGTCTCACTCATCACTAATTTAAAAAAGGTGACATTATTACCTATTCAATAAAAAAAGAATCATAGAAATCGGTAGACAAACACCGAAATCATACATAAAATAAGCCATCGCGCCCGTGACCAAAACCGAATCGTTACTAATTTACATATAACATACTAGATGGCGCCAGTAGTTGCATTCTACAACACGTAATGATTTATTTTTTAGATTGTTATAAATACTTCATAGCTTTTTATTCCAAAATTTGCTATTAAACGGAAATACTGAACCGTTCATTAAAGCGTATTAAAAATCACCAAACTACACTGTTTAGGGAGTGCTATAAATTTAATAAATTGAAAACATTGCGCTGAATTTCACAATGCTTGAGCAGTGACTAAAGAAAGAAACCTCAGATACTTAAGAAACAACGCTACCCGTGCGAAGCTGGGACGATCCACTAGTTCAAAATATTTTCATTAATTTTAGTGACCGTTTCATTTTTTGGTGCTAATATTGCGCGTTCGCACAGCACCTAGAAAAAAGCACTAAACTAACTGTTATATAACTACTGCCTAAAACCTAAAATCTATAACAAACACAGTTCAATCTAAAATATTAGGAACCAAAAAATATACCAAACTAAATTATAAAAATCTATACGACGAACAAAGTGCACTAACTATTATTCAGCCTACTGCGAAAAACCTAAAATCTATAAAATGCATATTACAATACAAACATTATACAATGGTGGATTACCTAAAAAGCACACACAATACCAGTAACTAATACATTAAGTAAAGTAAGTGACTCGAAACGAAAAGTGCAAGTAAATTAACGATGATCTATTACATGGAGATATAACATAATATGTCAAATCTTCATACTTTTCAGTCATTTGTATAAAAGATATTTTTTATGTAATAAGACTTTAATAGTTGTTGTATCAGATTCTGGGTTTATATACTCTAATAAAGAAGAAATCATACCACGATGTAGAAAGTTCAGACAGCGCCATCTATTGGTAAACATGCAAACAACGCCGCGCGTTTTTATAAGGATTCAGCTGAAAGGTTGAAGATTGCGCTGCTAAAACCCACAAAGTGAGGATGTCGGAAAGTTTCCGGCCGCTGGTTAAAGCGTAAGATATCAACCCACTTCTTATGTATCTTAAAAATACATCGTTACTACGTTTTAAAAAATACCCAGCGCCATCTCTTGCATTCCTCGAGAACTAAATATTACCTTGTTACGACACACAGCGCGAGCAAACAATATTTTTGTTATCCCTCGGGAATATCATTTTTCCGGGATAAAAGTGCTCTATAATTTAATCTGGACTTCTAACTATATGTCTGCAAAATTTCAAAGCAATCGGTTAAGTAGTTGCGGCGTGAAAGCGCCACAAATAAACAAACAAACAAACTCACTTTCCCATTTATAATATTAGTATGGATTGTTTCCAAAAGAACATTACGTAATTATCGTCCATTTGCCATGCCCACATTGAGAACGAATGTTTGTTCAAATAATCCGTTGCATAGGATGACTCAATATACAACTCTTTGTGTAATATTCCTAACAACGAGGAAAGCACTCCTGACGTCTATCATGACTCGCTGTTGGTTTTTCGTAATTAATTTAGGAATAGATTATGTTCATGAAATTTTAATTATATTTTCTATGCTTAAACTGAAATTTTCTAAATTTAATTTAATTTTAACAATTTATTCAGAATTTGTATATACGTATAAAAATATTTTTTATCATGCTGTGCCCACTTATAAGGTACAGAAGAGATTTGTTTAAATGTTGTAAAATATCTTTGTTATGTAATTGTACTGTATGTGTTGCCAAATGAATAAATAATGAAATGAATAAATAAAAGCGTGGTCTTATATGGAAAAAGACATTGTATTAAATCAATAATCCATCAATTGATACGAATATAGATTTTCTTTTGTCATATATATGCTTATTATCAGCACGTGATATAAATATTTTCTTACCAATAATAGTGCCTGCCTGCACTTCAATCACATTTATTAATATTTTTTAACATGCTCTTTAATTCGTCATACTTACCATTAAACTTAAAATTTAATTTAATCAGTTTATATTAAACCATCATTTAACAACTCCTAGTCTTTGATTATATTACCTATATCCTAAAGAACTGAGAGCCTCCATAAGCCAGAACACCTCAGAACATATGTGTGTTTTCTGCGTTCCAGCTGGAGCTAATAACGGAGCTGCTGGGCACGCCGTCGCTGGAGGACATGCGCGGCGCGTGCGCGGGCGCCCGGGCGCACATGCTGCGGAGAGCGCCGCGCCCGCCCGCACTGGCCGCGCTCTACACGCTGTCCGTGCAGGCCACGCATGAGGCCGTGCATTTACTTGCGCAGGTATGTATGTGGGGAGTCTTTGTAGTGCAGGTGCTGGCCACGCATGAGGCCGTGATTTGCCCACCCGTATTTGGACGAGGGCAGACTACAGCGCTGTATCTATCTCTTCAATATAGGCGGTTGTTCTTTCTTCTTCCCGCGTGAAGTACTAGGCGAATATGGGTCGTTCGAAGTGATACTTAAAGAAGCTCTATCGTCCCCCAGATGCTAGTGTTCTAACCGTCCAAGCGCAGCTCCTCGCATCTCTAAGCGACTCCTCATTTGAACACTCTCTTCAAGATAGGCGGTTATTCTTCTTTCTTCCCGCGTGAAGTACTAGGCGACTATAGATCCTTTGAAGCTTATCTTACCGTTGTTCACCCAGATGCTAGTGTTCGACCCGTCCAAGCGCATCTCGGTGGCGGACGCGCTGGCGCACCCGTACCTGGACGAGGGCCGGCTGCGCTACCACTCGTGCATGTGCAAGTGCTGCTACAGCGCGCCGCCCGCCGCGCGCCACTACGCGCCCGACCTGGAGCCGCGCGCCGCCGACCACTTCGCCGACACCTGGGAGCGGAAGCTCACCACGGTGCATCATGTTAAAGGTACTCATACTCAATTTACTACATACACATACTCGTGGATATGAAGCCATAGAATAGTAGCCAAAGCTCAGAATAATAAATAGGCTATTTGACTGTAATAAACATATACATTTCTTTAATTTCACTAGTCTTAATATTTCTTTTTTGGAGCAATATGTAATAATGCGGGATAAAAACTGCATTATTTCACTAAAATCCGTCTTCTAAAATAAGTATTTTCGATGCAACTGTCACGTGACTAAAAACGACCGTGATTGTTTATTTCTATAATGACGTAGATCGCGCATAAACAGAATGTGTATCGCTTCGCTCATTGGTGGTTAATGCGGAATTGACGTCATTTATGCTACAGCCGCCATATTACTTAAAGTCGCGTTTTCGCGGCACATTTGAATATTGCATTTTCTTTTTCGATTTTTTAATAAAATAGCTAAAATGAAGACAGAAAAATATTTTTTTAGGGCTCCTTATAAACAGATTAACACCGTAAGATAGTTTTCAAAACTTAAGTCAAATAGCCTATTGGAAAAGAATCAAATTAGCCAGTTCCGAATTATTTATTGCATTCTACAATTATTTACTGTTCACACACTCTTAACTTACTCACTCACTCAAGTTACACTAATTTGGGAGCGGAAGATTACCAATGTGCAACACGTTAACGGTTTACGATATTTACATACACAGACCTGTAAAGTTTGTTTTGACATTTCCGTCTTAATGAGAAAAACGGGAAACTATAACTAAGACTGTGAGTCTGTATGGCTGTCACCAGGCTATATCTAATAAACCGTGTTAGCTAGCAAGGTAGAAAATGAATAGATCAACAGTAACTAAAGTAAACCTTCGTGTGCGATTAGGGCTGTATACAGCAGTTTTTTGTAAGTTACATAAATACATACTCACTGTGATGTCATAATAATTTAAATCATATTCATCATTCACCATCATTCAAATTTAGGTGCATCATTTATACCACCTGTTAAGCTTATATTTTTGTCGATTTAACAAAAATATATATTCTAATCACCCCATTTATACTCAACAGAGGAAATTCACAAGTTCATAGCGGAGCAGTTGCAAACCTCGCGAGTGCCGCTGTGCATTAACCCTCAGTCGGCCGCGTTCAAGTCCTTCGCAAGGTAAGGGGCCGCCGCGACGAGAGGCCAGACCTCGGCTTCACTCTTAGGTGACTCCTTTGCGATACAATTTACTAGCGACCACCTGCGCCACGCCACAAACCACTACCAATATTGTTAACCCTTTTAACTTGGACCTCTTTACACGTACTGAGAAATATAATTATTGTTAACACCTATAACAGGTACTAAATACTGACAGCGACTTTAATGGGCTATGACGGCCCGTGTCAGAATTAGTGCTTTGTACAGGATTTCTGAATTATACATTTACAGAGACAGACAAGATTTCAAGTTTTGAGAATTTGGAAGACTATAGTACATTTAAAAAGCAATGCAATTGATACTCACAAATATAATCAAAGTAGGTCGTACGCGGAGCTATCAGTACGTCTACGTCTGTATACTAGTATATAGTAAGTCAATGGTATCCCTGATAAATAATAAATCATCACGACTGGGTGTGGCACGGTGCGATGTATAAGAAATCATATCATCATCATCACGGGTTTCATTCGGTGGTCGCGAACTTGTTGTTTCGGTTAGTGGCCGGTTAGATGGAGTCGGTATTGCAATTTCTAAAGATATAATACAAGGACACAATATCTTTTAACTTCCAAACGATAAACGGAACATCGATTCAATAAAATATTCGATATTTCGTTCATCTATTTAGCACCTTTTTACTATTGCGTTCTTTCATTATATTTATTTGGAAATTCAGTTTTGTATCCGTTTAGGTGTGCTAACAAATGTACAGTCACTTATCGTTGTATCGCGTTCGGGTCCTATTCCATTTCAATTCCAATTGTGTGCATGGGTTTTCATTTTGAATCAACGCTTCCATGCAATAGTTGCCATCAGCACAGGAGCCCCGCTGTTTTCATATCAACCCTCTTGAAATGGTGGTTCAACGCTTAATATGTAGCTAAATGCTTCGTGCACATCCCACGACCCGACGTAGTGAATAACATCCTGCTTTTTTCTGTGTTTTGCGACAGCTCTAGACCGAGTTCGAAAGCCAAAGTTTGTTCCCCTTTCAAGACTGCGGCAAAAATACTACTGCTAACGCCGGTGATATTTCTGTGCGCCGCGTAGCCGCGAGCCAGTAAGAACGCCTCTCTTCGCACGCCATCACGTGACGCGACGCATACCGCACTCTCATTGGCTGTTTGCATATCTGGCATACGTCACTGTAACGTTTTAGCCAATCAGAACGTGGGAATGCGTCGCGTCACGTCAGTCGTCTCGTAATTTCAAAAGGGTTGATCGTTTGCTGGTTTCCGTCGCGCGCCGTCGCGGGGGTTGCATGAGTAGTTTCGTTTTGATCATTCTATCTATGTATGTCACTTTATCATTGCGATAACACGTAGTTTATAATCTATCTCGTCAGACTAAGTAGAGCGACAAGTTTTGGGATTTCTGAAATGTCTAAATAGTAGCACTATTCCTTACATTCTGACCGCCAAAGAAAGTAATTTTGAGTTCAGTAATTCTAGTTTGTACCATATTGGATTTTATCAATTGCCGAAGTTATGAGAATCCAAACCTTATTATTTGTTGGTGCTGAACCATTTTAACAATTGATAAAACTTCCCTTCCATTGAAATGGAATTATTATCTACAAGTTATAACCTTATAACACAGTGATTACTTACCTTCATTATTTTTACAGACATATTATTTAATAAATTACCAAATTATCTTAGTCTGTATACTGCAGTTCCTTACTACACTTTCTTTTGGCACCATTGTCTTTAGTTACATTTAAATTCATAGAAATGACAAATCATAGCAGTTAGTTTATAAACTACCGAGATTCACAATAATACAATGGCAAAAAAATATATTTCATTATCAGTCTAGGGAAAGGGTCGGCACAGTTGTTGTACCACTATGTTTGGTTGCATGCTTTTTCAGCTTTGTTTAATTTTGAAAGTCATTCTTTGGCTGCGACGAAAATAATTTAGAATTTAACATTTTAATATATTAGCTATCTAAGCGGAAGCAAATAATGCCGAAATGCCTTTTGAATAAACATTTTTTTGAAAACTTTTGTTTTCAAATCGCAATTCATAAAACTTCCATCAAAAAATTTAATTACTTCCATCTTTTTTAAAAAATATGTTTAGTTAATTCTATATATATCCGTGTTCTGGAGCCTTATTTTCTTAATTCCAATAAAACATGGGACTGAATTTGTTCTGTTTAAGAAAACTGTGATTGTGTTAAATAGTCTTACCAAAATTATCGTCTTTTGCGGTTAGTGCATGAGTAGTGAGTCGCGCAGTGCCAAGGTTGTGGTGATTTATTTATATATTTTATTACCATTCAAAATAGCAGTTGATTATATTTTATGCGATGCATATTATTATACAAATTATTTTATTACCAGTAGTCAGAATTTCCTATTATATTCTTTATACATTGCATGTATTCTTTTTGCAAGCTGGATTTATCGCAACGCTACGCGACGTCTTAATGTTTTTGATATGATATTTGATATTTCAGAGTTGCAGCGTTATTTTAAATCCAGCTTGCAAGTGGCGCGGGTGTGGGATGAAATGTATTTAAATATATTTTATCAAATTGTTGTGATTATTTATATTTGCAGTTCGACCGTTGCCCACCCGTCGGAACTGCCGCCGTCGCCTCACCAATGGGAATGACGCGTGGAAAAACGCGCCAAACTCACTTATGACGACCGCCATCTTGAATGCTAACTTTAAAAAGAAACTTTTCTTTTATTTTAGTTGACGTATCTGTAACAAGTTTTGGTGTTTAGCGTAAGAATGGTAGCAAAAGTGTAACAATAATTTAGTATGTAATGATGATTTTTGTAAAGAGAAGAGTTATTTTTTGAAGTTACATTTGGATATTCCAATGAAATGGATAGGTCGGTCGTATCTACTCTTTCAAGATTTCTCTCACCTTAAAATTTCCAATTAATATCGAATATAAAATTTATAGCTTGGCGTGTAATTGTAACTTAAACTATTTTATTAATATACCGCACCATACCTCATCGCGATAATAAAATTTAGAAAAAATACATATTTGTGTAATTTCATAATTTACCAAATATATTTGTCCTGTACTCTCCTTATGAGAATGTATAGTGTTGTCTCTTTCTTTTTGCATTATTGATATGTAAACGTAACACCAATATTGTACCTCTTGTTAGTAAGTATAGTGCCGCACGGTTAAATTGTGAAGTTGAGTCAGTGTTTGCGAGAAGAATTCGCAAAGAGCAGGAGTTTTAACACAGAAATTTTAAAACGATGGTTATTTAAAAGACAATGGCATTTTTGGGTGCGCAATGTATTACTGTAAAACAATGATTTTGTCGTAAAGCGACTGAGCGAATAAATGTACAAAGAGAAGCATTTTTAGCAGGTTCGATACTATTAACATTCATTTCTTTGCAAAAATATCCAAAAAATATAAATGCAATACTTTTTATGCGATCAACCAGAGATATCATATTTTTATACTAGGATTAATTACTAAAAATAGTACCAGCTATTTGCAAGCCGCCCATATTTTAAAATATAATTACACCCATGGTCTATCCATAATCTGCGAATGCCGTTTGCAGTAGATGGGTCAAAGCAATTGATTGAAAAACCGCAGTTAAATTATTGTCTACTTACATGTTAAATGAAACAAATACTGGCAACCACTTGTATATTCGTGCACAAAGTGCCATTTGTCGTTATTTTTAACACATATTTTAAAATGTATAAATCACACTTATTAAAATAACCATTGTTAAACATTTCCATGCTAAAATGTTGCCTCATTAGATTTAAATAAAATGTGACAGTCAAGTTATACAAATGAACAGCATGATTGCTGTAGATTGAATATATTAATACAACGAAACGAGAAATTACGACTATCAGGAAAGGTGAATTCAATTGATTTCTTACTTAGCCTTTGTATACATACAACATTTTGCTTTAAGTCAAAGCTTACATAAGAATTTGCCTGCATAGTGCCCGCGTAAAATAATATCTTAAGGCTCTTGTCATGTGACCTTAACGTCAGTTTAATTCACTTTGCCTTATCTTATATGATGGGAATGAACAGTAATTAGTTGAAATACATCTGACTAATTCAAATAAACCCGAAAACGCGTGTCTTTTTCATCATGGCCGCGAAATTGCAACACACGCGTATATATGAGATGTTAGTTAGATTTTATGTGCCTGATTGATTTCGTACATTATTAGCAATAAACTTTGCAATACCAATATACAATAACAGATCGAACGATTTCGTTAGTATTCGGCTTTTTGAATACATTCTGTGGAAAGTTGCCAGGTTGCTTGGATGAGCTTATTTGAAACCTCTACAGTTATGCATTAACGAGTTACTCTAATACAATCTTATTGCCAAATCATACCAAAGCCAAAAAATGTTTAATTTGAAATCATGGACGGATAAATAAAAGAACTACTACGAAATTATATCTCAAATTAGAAATTTCACTAAGGTGTGCACTTTTCAGTGTACCATAGTCAAATAATGAATACTTCACAAAGAGAGGAACATAAAAAAAACAATTATATTTGATAGCAATATTCTTAGGGTTCTTAAAATCAACTAGTACGTTTTAACTTGGCGCAAATTGGCAGAATTGCTAAAAGATAATTCTTATATCTTTTTTATAGTCAAAAAATTATTAGAACTTTTTTTAATATAATGATACTGTATTTAACATAAATATTGTTATGTGAGAAACGAAGTTACAAGCATCCAAATTATCTGGCAACGGTAACACAAACGCAGTGGAGTGCCCCGCTGAATTTTACATCGACTGACATTTACTGTAGTTAGATTAGTTAGCCTTTAGTTATAGGTTTACAAATACAACACCTAGTTTGGTTCAACAGGCAGCGTTACATATACGAAACACATATACTATAATGGCTTTAGTGAGATAGATTTTTAGGGAAAATGTAATGTAATTAGAAATTTTCAAGCATTTATAGTTACGAAAAGTATATTACGTGCTTTACTACCGTTTCTGGTTCGACACTTCCCTGGTTATGTGTTTAAATGAATCTAGTTCAAATCGAGAAACGATGGTAAGGCCAATGTTTGTATGTCAATGTTACTGATGTGTAGTGTGCGTACATTTACCATATGGTTTAATATGTAACAAAATACAACCTCTATTTTCTATGTAGTGTGGTTGATAATAGCGTGACGCCAGTAAGTTGTATAAATTAGCATAGGATGATTCTGTGTGCGAGTCAGCAGATATCGTAGCCTTATCCTAGTTCAAAAAAATGTAAAAGTTAATTTTAAATATTAACGAAAAAATGTAAATAAATAAACAGTTATAGGTAAATAGTTTTTAATGTTTATATTTGCTTGAATTATCGATGTATAAAACGTAAGGAGCCCAGCTATATAATATTGTTTGGAATACTATGGAACATTACATGACATTATCAACATATAAATCCTATGTTTTCATCAATTATGAGCCCGAGTGTTAGACGTGCCTATGACTTGGCATCTGTCACTAAATAACTCTGTCCAAAATGTAACTGAAGTTCTCTGCAAGTCAAGATAACGAAGATATTACAATTACACTTAAGTAATGTTTTGCATACCCATATTTAGACTTCTCTTTGCGCACGTGACATAAAAATGAGGAATATATCTTATTCGCGTTTTCAGACACTCCCGTGACCAAGGATTAACTATCGTCGATTTTCACTTTCAATTAATAATCGGGTCAAAATCGTGTTTGTTAATTTTCGATACATCTGGATTGATGATAACAGCCACGTGATGTTTCTTAGAGTAGATCGATGGTACAAAGCTGGCCAGCCTTCCTATCCGATGTAAATAGCAGTCACGCTGCCCACCCGCCACAGCCGACATTGTGATGCGTAGATTATTATCACCTGACTTTGTTCCATGTTCATGGCAACGTGACTCCTTATACTTTCGATATGTAAATAGAACATTAGTATTTTTAAACAAAATGACTTTTTTAAAAGAGATTCTATTAGAAATTCTTGAACTCTACATTGTAACGAATTTTGTATATAGACTTATTCCCTTTCTAATTTCATTCGAATTTAATTGTCGAAAGTCGTGTCCTTACAATTTAAATGAGCCATTTTGTTTGTGTATAATTTACGTATTTTCCAGACTTTCAGAGATCTCGTATTAATATTAGTTAAGGTTTAAGTACACGACTTGCTTTTTGTAGTAACACGAGTGATCACTAGTTTAGGTTATTTAGATTTTTTCATGTAATTTTAGTATTGGTTCGTGCAGTTAGTTTGAACAGCTACCTCGAATCGAAGCTCCAACACCAAGTCCTATTATTATCTTATAATTGCTCACTCGATGGCTTTCTTTCTTGTAATGTAACTAAACACATGTTTATTTTTAAGATTCTTCTGTAAATAGTAGAATTCGTAAGTTTTTTTTTAATAAACACCGATTGCTTGTGTTCGTCTGTATTGCCCCACGTTTTCATACAACGTATAAAAATTGAAAAAATAAATAAAAATAGTTTGTGAAATGTTTAATTTACTGTACCTAGAATTAAAAGACCCATTTTGTACATAGTAGTTATTCTTTGCACTGATATTTGATTTAAGTTACTTTAACTTAGTATTTTATGATTTCTGGCTGTATCGGTTCGAATGAGAACATTTTACCGATTACCGATACCGAGACCTTACTAACCCTGCATTATGTTATAATTAATTTAGCATTCATCATCTAAAAACATGTCAAAGAAGTCATAACTCTTCATATACCACTTTAGTTAGTACCATTAGTACCTCTGCGTCCGTTTCGGGATACATTTATATTGTAACTGCATTTTTTTGTAGATAATCCAAAAACGCTTCCTGAACTACAGTATAAACATTTTGTACAACACCTGCCTTACAGGCCTTTAAACAGTGTTTTTGTTAGTGAATGCTAATGTTCAATAAATACGTGATTGTATTCCTGAATTACAAATAAATGTGTAAATAGTCGAAATAAATGTTTGTGTACTAAGTTTGCATTTTACCATTGATTGTTACGAACTGCCAAAAGTGTAATATTGTAGGCGTAGGTAGACCGCCGGTAGGTAATGAAACGGGGGCCTACATCACTGTAATAATAAAACTACTGCATAATTCGAAAATGACTTTTATTTCATCTTGAGTAAACGGTCACGCATGGGAAGATGTATGAATGTGAATGAAGCTAGAGAGGTTTGCTAGGATGCTAAAATACAAGCAGCGATAACGGTATTAAGTAGTCCTTTTTTCCCATGTCGTAGCAGTACTAGCGACTAAGGGTATTCGGGCTTTTAAGTCGTTTGTGGGCGATGTGATTGGACACCTATCACCAACACTTTTATATGATTGACTTATACATTTTGAACATTTTACTATCTTTTCCCCCCTCAACTTTCAAAAGTGGTGGTGGAATTTCTTATTCTGAAGCTCTGGCTACCCCTTCTAGAGATTTATGGCCGTGAATATATTTATGTATGTCCTAAGGATTTAAAAACTCATACTTGGACAGAGCAAGGGGGACGTCGATAAATTACCGGATCAAGAAATCACGATATTGAAGTCCCCCTCGGTGAGGAACCTGAAGATATAATGGTGAGAAAAAAGAAGGAAACATTGATGATATACGTATAACGTCACGATTATTTTCTCAAAAAGAATAGGCGGACTTTAGAAATAAACAGCTCCTTAGCGACTTTTGCAATAAATAATAGAGGCGACCGGGGCAAGATGAGACAGCCAAGACAAAACTCGTTGTACAAGGAATATTAAACTCTTTAATAACATTCTTTAACAAAAGAAGTAACTGTTATACGGGCATTTCTCTGTAAGCTCGTAATTGGCTGTCCCGACCGATTTTTTCCATAAGTAATTTAATTACTTAACAAATAATAACTCCTAATGAAACTCTAATCCCAAAACTTTACAGGCTCATTGTTTTAAGCGCCATAACTATTTTAATTTTTTTTCTACACGTGTTAGAAGCTCTAAAAACACAGTCCCCTGGCTGTCCCCATAATTAATTTGTTGACTAGATGTGAGATTTACTAAAAAGTTATTAATGCTACATATGTTTGTCAGTAAATTATCATAAAGAAAACATATTTAAATAGATTATTTTTATAAAACTATGTGTAATTATGCATTTCATTATTTAGTAAACACCTGCAAACTTTGTCCCCAAAATTTTCATACAGTCCCCTGCCAAAATTTTTAATCCATAGTAAAATAAAACTGCAATATTAAATAACATTGTTCTAAGTGAAACAAAACGCAATTGATGTGAAGTTAGCTACGATGCCGAAAACGGTGACGAGACTTCATTTTTTTAAGTGTCAGACTGTCATTTTTATGGTGCACGCGTATTTGTTCCGGTGCTACAAACAGTCCTCTGGTAAGTAATAGTATCATGTTAATTACTTTAATTATTCATATAATACAGTGTGTTTATTTTATTTTTATGTCTTAATTGATCGGTATGTTCTTAAACAATCTATTAACATTAGTTTTTAAAATATTGTGATATCTATTCAAAATACACAGTCCCCTGGCAACAGTCCTCTGTCAGAAAATGTGGCAGGGTACTGTTTTATATAACAGGGGACTGTATCTTTGACGTATTGGTATTGTGATAATGTGTTGTTTGTGCAAATTTCTCGGCTAGTCTGTTTTATCAATAGGCATCATCAATGTATCATTATATTTCTTTATAAACTTATATTATTTAAACTATTTTACAGACCAAGCGAGAAAATACATGATATGGCTCCTAGAAAGAAAAAGTTATCCCGAGAGGAATAACTACAGAAGAAGAGATATGCAGAATGACAACGATATGAAAAACGGAAAAATTACCCACAAAAGACACACAAAACAACAAAAGACAGAAGAAATGAGCGAAAAGCAAAAATTGAAGTACCAAAAGATTTCGTGCACAGCTGAGCCTGCATACCGTAGTAGTTTATCTACGAAATTCAATCCTTTCTTTTTGCATAGTCTTCGAGAACATGACGACCAGTTTTCAGGGCTCTTCCATGTAACATCAAACAAGTGCATTTTTTGAGCGATGGCCCTGTAACGCAGTATCGAAATAAAACTATGTTTTTTATAATGGCAACCAAACTCTCTGAAGAAATTCCTGATATTGAAAACTTTACATCGAACTGCACCGAAAGTGGTCATGAAAAAGGTGCACCGGATGGTATCGGAGCAACATGTAAAAGGACAGCAGATTTTGTAGTTAGTTCTGGAGTTGACATCAACAATATTGATCAGCTTGTTACAGTTATCCAGGAGCGATGTCTTGGCATCACAATGTACCGCAATCGACGGTAAAGACATTCAGGCAATGGTCGATAAAGTTGAGGAAGCAGCAGCCGATCAGAAAGGTTTTAAAGGTACTTTAAATGTACATCAGGTCGCAGGTGTTTATTCTAGCCTCATCCCTGGCCTTCCCGCTAAATGTAAAACACTTATAATGAAGAGTCTTAGCTGCTTTTGTAACTGCGGATCTTGTGAACATTATAAGATGGGCAGTATCAATTTTGCTTTAAAACCTAAATTGTTAGTAGAAAAAGTAGCTAGTAGTAGTAGTAGTCCGAAGCTGAAGATTTTGAGCTTGCTAAGTCTGAATTGACACCTACACAAAAGAAACCCCTTCAAAGATTGGATGATGCTATACCAGGAACTGGTGGCATTCAGAATTCATTTTACAATTCAGGAGATTATATTCTTGTGAATTATACAGCTTAAAATGTGGAATATCGTTATGCTGCTGTAATTAATGGGATTGACGATGATGAAAATGACTTTCGTTTTACTATCCTCAAGATTTGTGACCAAAATGAGAAGCTTTTTAGAATAGATGATAATGACATTTCAGACGTGTAATTTGAACAAGTTGTCCTAAAGTTGGATAATCCTGACTTGATTTTAAAGGAGAAGAGAATATTTTATAAGTTTCCTACTGAACAAAAACGTTATTGAGCGCTAACTTTTTAAAGTGTTAAGTTCACTGTGATTTATTTGTGTTTTATATGATTTAATATTTTTAAGTGTTAATTGTAGGTCTTACCTTATTTGAAAGTAAAGACTTTCTAATAACCTATCTTATTAATAATGTAAAGATAGTAAGTATTTCAATCAAACTGCAAAAATCAGATTAATGACTGATATTATAATTACTGTTAATTTCAAAATGTACAAAATTTCTAGCACATAAGTTTAATTTTTGATACGAATATTTAAATTGTTAAATTAATATAACAAGTTTTTAAATGCATAGCATTTAGCAATTAATATTATAATAATAAGACTATGTTGATCTTAGTAAGTACAAAATGTCTGAAGCACTTAATATTTTTTTGTGATGTAAATGTTTAAAGAAAGTTTTGTTTCCTGTTATATTTTTAAAAAGAAACTTAGTTGATTATGGATGCCAAAACATGTCATTAAAATAATAAACAATTGATTAATGTAAAAATCTTTTTTAAACACATCAGTCACATTAAAAACAGTCCCCTGACTCCCGAAACAGTCCCCTGTCATGGTTTTTTGAAAAATCGATAATAACTTGAAAAATACGTATAAATTCAGTGGGCCGCCTTATTTTACTAAAACAGCAATTTATTTTCTTTGATATAGGACAGGTTTTATTGGAAAATATTAAAAATAAATGCCAGGACATATTCTATATGGAACCTATACGAGCTTACAGAGAAATGCCCATACATTTCTCTACATACTACATTTTTGTATTACAATTAAAAGTTGTTAATTGTAAGAGAGAAATGTAGCATGCAAAATCACAGAACTTTTTTTGGAAAATAATGTAAAAATAAACGCGGCCAACTTCCCGTTTTGCCCATAACCGGGGTAAGTTGGGATACGCTGTGGGTGGGTAAACTGAGTACGCTTTTTAATCGGGTACACAGCGATCACAAATGTGTGCCTCTTCGTCTTCCTCATCTTCTCCGGCACATGACTTATGCACCCAATGAAAATAATACTTTTCAGCAGGTTTTTCTTGTTAGTTTGTCCTTTGAATATTCTTTGCAGTCTTTTCTGCAGTCTTAACTGTCATAATTAGCCCTACACCCTGATTGGTTTATTCAATGTTCCGACCATGAAGGTACTAACTGGAACACAAGTGTGGGCCTCAATATTCACAACCATGCATTTCTACATGCGACGTTTTTCCATGATTTGTTTCGTACGAGATGTCTTAAATATCTCCGAGTTTGTTTATAATCTCTAAATAGATCTTTGATATAATGATAGTAGGTAGAAGTTAGGGATGATTTAAAATTGTTTGTTTTCACAGCCTAGCAAGATGATAAGCTGGAAGAACTGCTTTTTCGTTTAACAGACAAAGGTAAAAAACAAATAAAGAATCCTAGAGAAAAGACTGCAAAGAATATTCAAAGGACAAACTAACAAGAAAAACCTGCTGAAATGTATTATTTTCATTGGGTGCATAAGTCATGTGCCGGAGAAGATGAGAAAGACGAAGAGGCACACATTTGTGATCGCTGTGTACCCGATTAAAAAGCGTACTCAGTTTACCCACCCACAGCGTATCCCAACTTACCCCGGTTATGGGGCAAAACGGGAAGTTGGCCGCGTTTATTTTTACATTATTTTCCGAAAAAAGTTCTGTGATTTTGCATGCTACATTTCTCTCTTACAATTAACAACTTTTAATTGTAATACAAAAATGTAGTATGTAGAGAAATGTATAATACTTACTTCTTTTATTAAAGAGTTTAATATTCCTTGTACAACGAGTTTTGTCTTGGCTGTCTCATCTTGCCCCGGTCGCCTCTATTATTTATTGCAAAATTCGTATTTTGACATACATGAGAATACATGGTGATATTCCACGAATCCAACGATGCCTCCGTAGTTGCCGTTGTTTTCATCATATAGAAGGAGCCAATATTTATATTGTTCCATACATATCAGAATGTCAAAATCCGAATATTCGATCGTGCGAAGGAGAAAGAAATAAATGTTAATATGGGTAGAAGAGATAATATGCTATTTATCGTTCTCGGCGCGGAAAGTAGACCTTCTGAAGGGGTTTGGGTGGGTTTCCCTATTTTGTGGGTTTTAAGGCGGCTTAAAATATTCACTCAAATAGGTTTTGTTCAAAAGCGAAAGCGCTATTGTGGAACAAAATTTAATCCTTTACCATTACTATCTACCAAGGGCGCCAAATCTTTATTCATTATCAGCCATTAGATGTCCATTATTAGCCATAAGCCTCCCCGTATTTTTTTTACATAATGCCTGCTTTAATTATACAGGACGTCCCTCGGCTATGCCACATGGAGGAAAAGGACCTTAAATATTGAATATGGAACACTTTACTAAAGAAGACTCTATTTTAATCTGCATTATTACACTTAAAAAACCAGGATTATTCGGTAATCGAGCCCGCTACTTAAGAAAAAAAAACATGCTTGCATTTGGTGCCGCGGTTTGGTAAGCAATGTTAAAAACGTCCCAGATTTCGCAAATTATCCAATCCACCAACCATTTCATAATAAAACGATTTGGTGTATTTCTTTCAGGATATCTTTCACGGTGCCATTATAAGGCTAATGTTATGTTTTATCAATGATATTATAATGGTTTTTATGATTTACAAAGTATGCTTCCATTAAATCAATATGATTTTAATACGGCATATTATTGCGACAGTGCGCGACTGCAGCGCCACGTGTAAGGTGGTCATTATCGGCATTAAAAGGCAGTTGTTGAACGAGAAGTAAGTAAATATTTTGGAATATAAAAACAAAATCATTATTTATTTTACTATAATAGATAATTTTGGGTGATGGTAGTCAGTAGAATTACTGCCAAATTGCTAAAATTATAATTTTTAGTGAAAAATTAGGGCTACTATTTGAATGCTCACCAAAGTAGATCTATTACCCTAAAACTGAATTCCATATAAAATCAATTACTTTCATATAAAATTAACCCACTCAATACAGAGCTCCCTAAAGTAAATAATTTTGTATACCAAAATCAATACACATCAGAATAATTTTACATTGAGTTTATATCTTTTTGCTACCCCAAATGGATGATTCGCTCATTAACATTAATACCAAAAAGTGCAGTCTAATTTGCTTAAGTGTAATCAAATTAAGTAACTTTTGATCAAATATATTATTATCAATCTAAAATTACAATCGCTTCCCTTTATTTCTTCACCCCGCACCCCATCCCCGACCGCACCAGGCGACGCACATCACAGGCCGCGATCCACATCCCCGCACTCCGCTCCGTACAAATTAATCCTATAAGTAGTTTATTTGTTGCTTTAGAGTTCAATTTGCCATTGATTTATTTATAACTTTAGATTATTATTAATTACTAGATAAGTATAAAATTGAATTGAACTTTTATCTTTCATTTTCTTACCAGTACTTTTTGTTACTTACCTTATACTCCGGTCAGAATGTTGAATATGGGGGTGTAGAGCTAGCTTATATATATATATATATATATATATATATATGTGTCTGTATATACTGTCTAAAAAACTGTTACATGCTCTGATGAAACTCACTTGGATCTTCCTCACGCATTTTATACCTTAACTGCTTACTCTATACTCGGGGTATTCATTATTAAGTCATGAATTAATTAGTTTATGGGTATAAAAGTCATTTTGGTGAGCATTTAAATAGTAGCAAATATTTATTTAAGTACATATCATATATTATTTGAATGCATAAAGTGATAAAAAAGTTACTTGTGTTTGGGGTAAGTAGTAATATGTTTGGTATCACAAAAAAATACACGGTCAACAGTTAGTTTTATACCTCAGCATAAATGACTTAAATAGAAGTAATAATATAAAATATTGGGGACAACTAATTTACAATATTATAGATTATTTGATATGAAATTAACTATAACGGTTTTCACATATTTTAATAGCATGTAAGAAACATAAATATTAGCTTTACTTATGCAATAGTTTGTGATGCACTATTTGGTGAGCATTCATCCATTTTGGCAAGCATTAAGAATTCATTAGTCATTTCGTATCATATTTGATAGGCGTTTAAACACAAGCCAAAATTAGCCTATTTGTGACTAGAACGGGATTTCGTGCTATCACCCACGGTTTTATTCCAACCGATGATGATGAATAAAAGCAAGAAATTAGTGCTTACTGGAAATGTTCTAGGTGGAAGAGATTTGATTAAAATAAATGGTTGGTACTATCGAAGCCCGAGTGTTTCGTGTGTAATGGAGCGCGTCACATCAACTTGTTTGCAAGTGCTTGTGTCAATTTTGTTTGCAGGTTGGTTTTTTTTATGTTTCGATGCCGTTTAACATAAGCTTATTCAGTGTCTAACAAATCAATTCACTTACAGATAATTTTACAGCTAAACAAAATGTTACATGTTAGTGTGTATCGTGCTACTGTGTTTCTAATAAAATTTGTTACTTTTTTTCGCACGACAATAATCAACTTTTATCTTTGGTCTCGTTTCCAAATTTTACCAAATCCACTTTCCAAGACCGCGTGTCTTAGACATACATACATATACTCATGGCTTTAAATCCCTAGAAGGGGTAGCCAGAGCTAAGGAATTAGAAATTCGTTAGCCACTTTTGGAAAATTGAGTGGTGGAAAAGATGGTAAAGTAAAGGTTGTTGGTGATGAGTCTCCAACCGCATCGCCCAAAAATCCCTTGAAAGCCCCAATACCGTTAGTCGCCTCTTACGTACACCCATCGGTAGAAACGGGGTAGTGCTATTCTAAGCCGACACTACACGGCATATAAAATATGTATAAAGAATATATAAAGAATGTGGCAAAATTTATAGATGCTGTTCTTCTTCAATATTACATTTCATAACACATCTTACTGGGAATATATTAAATTTATCTTAAAAACAATTGAAAAATATTATCTGCAATATGGATTCAAAAGCTCGACTCGACAGAGTAATGTATATTGTATCCGTAGCGAGCGCTGCGATCTGATCTGAGGGTGAATTTTAATTTTGTTGACTGGCACCTACTCACAAATTAATTTAAGAGAATTTATAGTTTTAGGTAGGTTGAAATGATGCGTGTGGAATAAAAAAAACCTAAGGTGTTAATCACAATACTCATATTTAAAATAAAAAAAACTTATTTTCTACTTTTTAGTACTTGATTGTTTATTTGCCATGTAAATCATAACTCGAATTACTTCGTGCTAAGTTAACTATTTTTCTGTTTTTGCTTTTTAACCTTTTGAAGTCGGTTTTTTTGGTAAACAATATTTTTGTAAATTATTATTTTTTTTATGTTCTTTTTCGTTAAAAGACTGAATGTTTTTTTCGTACAGTTCGTATTTATAAAATGCAATTTCGGTTACAACCGGACACTCAAATTTTATTAATGTATGTAGATGACTCTTATAGATGTGTGTTGAGCAAAAAGTGGCCTAATTGTTTTTTTTTTTTTAGATTTACAAGTAATTAAAGAATAATTAAGTAGGTAAATGGAATAAAGATAAGGTCAAGAACACATTATTATAAATAAAACACAAAATTTATAATACTTGTAGAGTATATAATATTATAAAATACTTTAACTTACACAATGCTTAGCCGAAACAATTACACATATATTTACATATAACTTTATTATCCATACTTTACAGGGTTACTCATCTCGATGGGGAGGGGTGGGGGCGAGATAGACCCTCGCGGACATATGTTCGGGGGCGGGGGAGGTGGCGGGGGAGGCGGCAGGGGAGGCCGACCCCATGGGGGAGCCGAGGGTCGCATAAACTGTGGGGCGGGGGGGTTCGTAAGACGGCGCATAAGAGTCACTACGAGGATTGTAAAATGGAGAATCATCGGCCGAACAATCTAGATTGGGAGAATAAGGAGTCGCCGCGCCACAAGAGGGTGCATCATCACTTGGCCTATACGCGGGAGCTACTGGCGCATAAACTGTTCTTCTCGGAGGCTCGGCTTCCGGCCTATGATGAGACGAAGGAGCATAAGCGTCAGACCAACGAGCTTTGCTCGGAGTGAAGTCTCCTTTGACGTACAATTGTATGGGCCGACGGAACCCTTTGCTCGCGTGCTGCGGAACCCCCAATACTACGCACTTGCTGAACCCCACTTCTGGTGAGAGCAGGTATTCGCGGAATTTGTTCGGGAACAGCTCGATTGAGTTGAAGTTCTCGTAGATTGTTGGCTGAAAATAAAAATTAAGATTATAAACATTTTATACATTACACATTTACATTTGCTTAGAACTATGTACGTTGTTAATGCTTTCTGAATTTTGTAACCTAGTTAATCGAAAATAAGGAAAAATGTTTTTGTACGAACTCACTTGTATGTGTATAATTGCTTAACTTATTATTTAGTCAGAGAGAGAGCTTCCCTAAATTAACGCTAAAAATGCCGGATGAATCTTACATTCTGTTGCCATCGGAAAGTAGTTGCGATGTTTTGGATGTACGTTTTACTTTCACACAGAACTGATGCATAACAGTATGTTGGTATTAAAAAATATACCATCGCTTGGAATACACACTTTATTATTTATTCACATTATGCTAAATTAGAATAACCCACATGTTTATCACTCATATACTTTTCTTGCGCTGTGACGAGCAACATACAAACTCAAGATGATCGGCAAACTTTACTATAATTTATCACTATTTCTTATTAGAAAATTTACTGAAAAAACTTACCGTAAGCCTCTTTTTCTTCTTATAACTGGCCCAATTCTGCGCTTCGAGTATAAGTTTTCCTCCCGGGCGGAGATCATTGAACATCCTCCGAAAAGCCCTCTTCAGGCCGCCATCACCCCAATTGAGATGAAGCCACTTGGTGGTGGAGAGACACATTATGAGGTCGTACTGGGCCGCGTCAGGACCACTCGCCACTGGGAGCTCTTCGCGGGGGACGTAATTACCCTGGAATAGGAAATATGGGATATTTATGAGTTTTTTAATTGACAGTTCAATTTTAATTCACAGCTTTGTAGTGTCGGCTTAGAATAGCACTACCCCATTTCTTCCGGTGGGTGTACGTAAGAGGCGACTAACGGATTTGGGGCTTTTTAAGGGATTTTTGGGCGATGCGGTTAGAGACCCATCACGAACAACCTTTATTCTACCATCTTTTCCTCACTCAACTTCCAAAAGTGGCTGAGGAATTTCTAATTTCTCAGCTCTGGCTACCCCTGGATCTGGATTTATAGCCGTGAGTATATGTATGACGTACAATTTCTTTTTTTTTCGAATGGATTGGTTGCTGCTGGCTCTGTGGCCTGTACGGTTTCACCATGACTTTATGTGTGCCGGGCAGCTGGGGGCCGCCCTGGCGGGGCAAGACAGTTCAAACATGTTTAAATAATCATATGACGACATCTGTCGTACAATGGTTCGTTCCCCACTGAGGGAGATTGCTCTCAATCCGTGCTAAGTCGGGTCAGGGTTCCACTATTCATAAAATAAGTTTTACCGTATCTTTGGCTAATAATATTAAATTCAAGTGTTGTCCCAGGTCCCAATAAAGATGTTTTTCTAAACCACACGACCGAGGTAATCATGGGTTTCCTTTAAAACAGCTGCACACACATTAATGGACTGATGGAGAAGTTAAATTGTTTAGGGCGGTCGGCAATGGGCAGTGGCTAATGGCAACTTCAAGTGATTGCGAGACCGGGCCATGTATATGGATCACTGGGTATTTGACCAGTTGCTGTATGAAAGCGGTGCTTAGATAGATCCACTTTAACTAGGCTGTGCCGTTTTTTAAATTTGTATTTTCATTGTACACAGATTACAGTTCCTACACAATAGACATTTGTACCCTTAGTAAGAGCTTCAGAAACAGAAAATTTTCAGCCACTTTCGAAAGAAGATTGATTCGATAGGGAGAAGATGGTAAAAATAAAGTGACAATTTCTTAAAATGCCCTACATCCTTAATCGCTGTGTTGTGTCGGCTTAGAATAGCACTACCCCATTTCTTCCGCCGTTAGCGTGTAGTGGCACAAATGGCATCAATGGCAATTCTGACTTTAAATGTAACCTGTAATAGGAGATTCAACAATAATATATTTTTTTGCTACTTATAGTCATATAAGTGGTATTTTGTTACTTTCACATAATTATCATCAACAGGAACTTAAAAATAGATAGGGTACATTTTCGACACTGTTGCAGGACATTATCATCACACAAGTAGATAAAAGAGATACTTTTTATATGAACATATCTATTGCGAAAGTTGTATTGGACTTTTGTTAATAAATACGTTTGTATTGTAACGTTATTTATTTGGAAGATCTTTGTTGCCAATAGCCTGATATGATAGCACTTAATTTTAATATTATTAGCCATACATGTATTGAAACTTATTTATGTATAGCGGAACCCTGACCCGGCATCACATGGATTGAGAGCAATCGTATAAAATCAAATTTGACAAAATAACCACACATATGATTTTGGTTAATTTTATCATGTTTGTTAACGGTGAGGGGAAACACGGTGATGTTTAGTAGTATAAGTACCTCTGCCAACCCCTTAGGGGATATACGGCGTGAAGGCTGGAGTCAAGTTGTCAAAATAATCACATACATACAAATACAAACTTCTGTATATCCCAAAAATAGGTACTTAGAACTTCGGCACCCTCATTGTCTAAGCCACTTATTGAAAATTAATGATACAAAGATGGTGAAAAAAGGATGCTAAAGAGTTGTATCTCCAAATTAAGAAGACATTTTTATTATAAAACACTATAAATACAACATATAACCCTCAAACACTTCACCTCTTAATAAATAGAAAAATATGATACTCAGAACACATACCTGTCTTAAAGTAACATTGTACGGGAATGCAGGCGGAGTAGTCTCAGATACTGACACTTTAATAGGCCCGTACAACATAGCCATCGACACAGGAAAATAATACTGGGCCGGTTCCGTCTTATTCAACGCCTTCCTATTCTTCCTTGGCCTTCTCAACTTCTTCCCTGTCTTCTTCTGGTCCTCACACTTATCTGCCCTTTGTTCCTTGGCAGAACACTCGGTACATTTACTCGTAGTACACTTGTCACATTCTTTCTTCTCTTCTTGATCGTCAGCCGGTTCTGCATCTAGCTTCTTCTCTTCTACTTCCACTTCGACCTTCGGTTCTGCTGGCACTGGAATGAAGGAGTTCAGATTCTTTCTGGCGCGACCTGGAATTTTCAATAGATTTTTATTATTAGAAATTGCTAGAAAATTACTTGTTGCTGGTTTTTTTCAGCTTTGATTATCTACCATACATATAAATTATACGCGTCGAATTGATAACTTCATCCATTTTTTCGTCAGGATTTTTCAAGATAGTTTAAAGTGTGATTTCAGCCTACCTCAGTTGATAAAAAACGTAAGTAAACGTATGATATAAGTTTAAGCTTACCACAACAATGTTTTGTAACTGCGTTAATTTAAAACATATTAATCCGATAGAGAGAGTTCGTTAGAAAACACAAATTAATAAAATTATTGATATGCTCAAAATTTATTGCATTTGACCTAATCATCTCAATTATGTTAGGTATTATTAAGCCACTGTTTTTTGTGTTATTTCTGTAAGATCACATAATAAATTTAAATCCGCTTTAGATAATTTTGTTGGTGAGTTGAAAAGTTTGTAATGTACATTAAAAGGTCAATAATTAATCGTTTGCAGCATCGACCACGATTCATTCGCATCATTCATATATATAATATGAATGATGCGAATGAATCATTTTTAGGAACGTTTATTCTTTATAACTTATTTATAGAAAAGAATAGAATAAAAAACTCTATATTGCGCATCAAAAGAAGAAACATTTACAAATATACTGATTTCAATAACAAAAGTGCAACTGTCGGTCTTATCACTAAAAGCAATCTCTTCCATACAACCTTTGAATGGAAATGTCAATAAATTATTCATGATTCGTATTCAAAATTGGTTGCCTCAAGTTATGAAATCTTAAACAGTTGCGTCTAACGAAAATAATTATAAGCTTTTTTTAAAGGAGATAAAAACTATTCAAGAGAATAGGTAAATTTGGTACAACTTTTATAAAAATAACTTTGATTCATGAATACCAGGATGATATTAACCCGGAATAGGAAAGATTTTTTTTTGTTTCATTTGAAGACTTTTGGTTACTCTAACTAAATTATAAAATCTAAAAGAAGTGTAAGCTATATTATAATTTACTATAAATAAACGGCCAAGCAAAAACGAACTAATTTCATACGCAAACTCCATATAAAACCATGTCACAAGTTCAGAACAAGTTACGTAACATGGTGCAACCGTGTCTCTACCTACACATGCAATAAAATGAGCGCAGCGTCACTAAAACACCGACGACGCGGTGGTCCGTCCACCATGTGGTATGACATGTTACGAGACCTAAATAGATCAACTTAGCAACTTAATAAAACAATTTACACAAAATCGTTAAGTTATTTAAATCTTTTTGTTCCTGAAAACCTCATGTGGGGAGTATTACTAATAAATAAAGAATAAATAAAGGAAAGAAAAATTTCGACACAAGCGGGATTTTAAATTATGTGATAGTTAGGCGTCTCCAACATTTGCATTCTATCTGAAAAGGTAGACAAGTGGCCTTCCGAATTAGTAAAAATTCGGAGGTAGGAAACGCAAACACTACTTAAACGTGTAAAAGAAATAAAGGATAGAAGAATTTCGCGCTGCCAGCCATTGACACGGTAGCTCAATCGGCAGAACGACAGGGGCGTATACCCGAGGTCGCGGGTTCGATTCCCGCCTGTGTCGAAATTTTTCTTTCCTTTATTTTATTCTTTATTTATATATATATATTGTGAGTATATGTATGTATGAAACTGTATAATTGTTTTATAGCACAAAAGCGCAGCAGCTTATCGAACAAATATGCTATTTTGCACAAATGTTATTAATAGTAGTAAGCACTTTTATAATTGTTCCCGGTGCCGCCGCTACGTGAATTATAGCGAAACGAATAAAACTTGTACCATAATAAATTGATAACAATAACTTTTACATTCCGTATTCATATCAATGTACTTGTAAAAAGTTTAGTAAAATCAGATAAGGAACGGCATAGCTTTAACGTCATCAACGAACCAATTCATTTGCTTTTAATTGATGTAACCTTTATCTTACTAAATTATTATAAACACGAAGGATTTGTGTGTTTGAAAAGAAAAAGGTCCAAAACCAGTCAAACGATTAAAGATTACATACATACGTATAATTACGGCCAAAAATCCCTAGAAGGTTCTTGGTGATTGGTCTCCAACCGCATCGCCCAAAAATCACTTAAAAAACTTCAATACCTTAAGTCGCCTCTTACGTATACCCACGAAAAGAAATGGGGTAGTGCTATTCTAATCAGACACAGCAAAGCGGTTTGAAATTCTTTAAAAATAACAAGCAGAAACATAAGCTGTATATCATCACGGTTTTCATAAGGGTTAGCAGTTATGGAGGAAATTATGAAATCTAAAAGATAACACTGGGCCGCAGATACTGGTACTTTAAATACGAGTATTGACGCTAAGGAGATGTCAGTAACAGAGTATTGGCCAAAATTGAAGCCACTGTCCAGCGTCCTCGCTACTGCGATAGAGATATGGGCGACATTGCAGCCGATCTAATTATTGTCGGCAAGACTCACCTGATGAAAGGAAGATATGCAAACCAAACAGACTCATCTACCAACACGGGGTCCTGGCGTCCAGCTGCCTCGTTACAGCGATTTCAGCGGTAGAGGCTACTACGGCCTAAATTGCAGCCGATATAATTAATAGCCGATTAAATAATAGAAAACCAGAAAGACTCACCTATCAACACGGGTTCTATATCGATCCCAACGACAGACCTGGCGCCCAGCGTCCTGGCCACAGCGTTAGAGATGTAGCCGACATTGCAGCCGATATAATTATTGCAGGCAAGAACCACTAGACCAGGAATAGACTCCAAACAGACTCACCTATCAACACAGGGTCAATATCGATCCTAACGACAGACCTGGCGCCCAGCGTCCTCACAGCGATAGAGATGTGGCCAAAAATGCAGCCGATATGATTATTGACGACAAGACTCACCGAATAAAAAGAAGAAATAGAATCACTAGACGAGAAATATAATCCAAACAGACTTACCTATCAACACGGGGTCTATATCGATCCCAACGACAGACCTGGCGCCCAGCGTCCTGGCCACGGCTATAGAGATGTGGCCGACATTGCAGCCGATGTCCAGCACATCCTTGTTAAGGAACAGGTGGCGGTGCATCTCGAACACCTGCAGACGCACATCCATCCTCGCGTTCAGGTTACGGTAGCCGTAATACCTGGAAGGAAAATTGGTATTACTATAGGTTCGGTTCTGTGATAGATATTTAATTATAGGTTTTAGTATCTGTGAAAAACTTAGTGTAGTGTCGGCTTAGAATAACACTACCCCTTTTCTACCCGTGGGTGATCGTAAGAGGCGACTAAGGGTATAGGGGCTTTTTAAGTGATTTTTAGGTGATGTGGTTAAAGACCCATCACCAAAAAAATTTATTATTACCATCTTTTCCCCAATCAACTTCCAAAAGTAGCTGAGGAATTTCTCATTCCAAAGCTGTGGGTACCCCGTTAAGGGATTTATAGCCGTGAGTAAGAATATGTATGTATGTATGTAAATATTATATTAAAATATATATGTAATAAAACAATATTCCTACCCTTAGGGTAGAAAAACAAGGAACAATAGGAGAAACATGCAATACAAAATTAATTAATTAAAATGGACTTAAACTTGCTTGTTTGGCATTAACTAATCCCAAGCCACTTTCATAAGATGTGTGGGGCAAATTGTTAAATAAAGGTTGTTGGTGATGGGTCCCCCAATGCATAGCCCAACATTAATTTAAAAGCTCCAATACCCAAGTCAAATCTGAAGAAATAGGTGAGTGCTATCCTAAGCCAATACTACGAAGTATGTTACTTAAATAACTTAGTTACAAAGGTTAAACAAAAATATTAATTAATTTTCTATTTGATATTTATTGGCATTGGTTTTTTCTCAACTTTTGCCCAAACTTATATGATAAATAATATTTAAGTACAGCTCTTACAGATATATTTTAAATAATAACTTGTTTTTTTTACAATTGAGAATTGAATTCCTAAAATCCCTAATTTATATTCATCATCATGCATCAGAAGTCCCTGGTTGCAGACAATATATGATAACAAACCAATACATAACAAAAACCTGGCCAGATATGCACTATGTCATAACAAACAAAATCTGCTGACATTCGTGAATGATATCGCACCAATCTATGATATCTTAATAAAGAGTTTTACAGCATATATAGGTATCTGACAGTCAGTCCTTTTTGCCATGCATACATAGAGAAAGTTGTTTCTCCCATGAATAAGATTAGAATACAGAATAGGCAAATGGTGCACAATATGCAACAAGCTAATGCTAATAACAAAATTTTATAAAAAATGAAAATTTCTAAAGTATAAAAATTTAAAATTTGACCATAATTAGAATTTTTTAAATTATTTTACATATAATTTGATTATAAACATCTACCAGATGATTAAACATCAAGATGAAAATATAATATAACCCGAAAACACAAAACAATCCCTTAGTTTTTATCGTCAGATTTTTTTTTTTTTTTTTTTTTAAGTGGTAGAGGTAGTGATTTTCTGAGCATAGTGTCTATAAAATATCATTGCCATCTACAATTAAATTATGTGGTTAAACTAGAATTAAAATAAACAATATAATAATTACCTGTCATAATTTCCATACTGATATCTTGTATTTTTTGGATGAAACTTTGGCATTTTTTTCTCTCCATCAACTTGATTTTTAGGTTTGTGAGGTGAAGTGGGACGCTCCGGTGGAGCAGTTCTTGTTTGACGTGTTCGCATCCATGCACCAGGCTGGGGAACCACTGGACTCACTATTTTGTCTAAGGAGTCCATTCGCCGCAACTTCTTTGATTCCTTAATTTTAAGAGCATTTTCACTCTCACTGGCAGATCTTTTACGGGCCTTTGAAGTTGATGGTTCATTTTCAACAGGAACTTCAACCAAATCTGTTTCTTTGACCACAACTTTGGCTTCAGATTCTGGAACCACATTCTCTGTAGTTCTTCTCCTAAGTTTAGGGTGATTCCTGGGTTTGCGTTGCTGAACTTGGAGTCTTTTTTCATATTCTTCATTGTCCAGTGGTTCCATTAAGTTAAGTGGATCTCGTATATTTGGTGGAATGATCACATCTATTTTTGCTTTGTGCCTGGGTGGTGTAGGCAGAGGTGAAGATTCAGGAGTTACTGCATTCATTGCCCTATTAACATCTTCATCCTGTAAACTATTTAAATTCAGCGGATCTGAAATATTACCACCAAGTAGAAACTTAGTAGGTGGTATGAATGCATCTTTACGAGGTCTCTTGTAAGGAAGAAAAAACTTAGAAATAGTTGGAAAACTTTGAGTTCTTTTTCGACCTTGCTTGAACTTTCCGGCTGAAAAGTGAACTCTCCTTACAGGATTTCGATCATTATTATCTTTGGTGGTATTGTGGCCTTTTTTGCCGTGGCGTTTCTTTTTACTCTTCTTAGTCACACCGCTCAGGCCATCACTTTCATTTGAAACATTCTGGCCAGCAGAAATGTTCAAGGAAGTCTCCGAACATTCGGCAGCTGGCTCTTCATTAGGAAGTTCCTCCGAAGTTTTATTTTTTTCATCACTTAATGTTTCAACTTTGGGATCAGCGTCCGAAAGTTTATTTTCTTCGGTACTTTCCATTATTCAATTATTAAAAAATACCCACAATAAATCCGAACACAAAAATTCATTCATATTACAAAACATGCAAATACAAATCAAATTTGCCGCCACGAGGGTTCTCAAATGTTGCGAAATGAACAAGGACGGCAGTCAAAGATGATAACAACAAGATACTTTTGGATTTTAGACGCGTAATTCCGCATAACACAACCTGAATACGAAAAGTTTCACTGCTTTAATTACTTAGTTCAGTAATTAACACCCAACACTGCCTAACTTGACCAATTTATTAGATATTTTCAATAACATAAGCGCACTTAGTCCTGCCATACTGCAGCAAAATTGCTAGGTGCGGTTTGTTTTTCATTACATAGTCACCACTATTATCTTGAACGATGCAAAAGTGACCAATAGGAAAAAATCATTGCTAGTCAAAGAAAACTACCTCACTTGTTTTTTTGATCATACGTTTCATAGCGACTCTGGTTACAAATTTATATTGTTCTGAAGTTAATACTAGCGTTCCGTCTCCGCTTCGTACGGGATAAAAGATTTGAACGGTGGCAAGTTATTTATATATATAAATATATATATATACAACCATAAGTTATATAACTAAAAACTAGAAAATAAAAAATAATAAAAAAACTTTTGAAGTAAAACGGTTTTATGTTAACTATACATTGTAATGTTTAAGATAAATGTACTAAAAGCTAAAAAATAATAAAATAGATACAGTCCACAGTGGTACCGCCATAGGCCATTAATCGGTAAAGTCGACTATCAAATACT
The DNA here is from genome assembly GCA_963576735.1 of Bedellia somnulentella. NCBI lineage: Eukaryota > Metazoa > Arthropoda > Insecta > Lepidoptera > Bedelliidae > Bedellia > Bedellia somnulentella. The sequence goes on along the minus strand of OY755173.1, from coordinate 15,090,182 downwards.
ATTCATTTTATTGTTTTTACCGATAAACCGATAAACAAGCTATCCAAAAAGTATAAATATGTCACCCTTTTCATTTGAGAACAATTTGCTTTTGACCCTCAAAGTGAAAGCATCTTCCCTTATGCTCGCCGTTATCAGTGACTCATTAGAACATTGTTTATGCGGTAGTGAATTCTCAGAATTGCATTGTTTGTGAGTGACTTCCGGGATATGGATTTCCAAGAACAAGGTATGTATTACAATTCAGGTACATTTTAAACCGTTATCTGTCATATTAGAACATGTTTGTCCCTTCTAATGTACAACAATATTTTGTTTAAAAATAAACATTATTTTGACTTTTCCTAAAGTTTTAAGAGTATGTCAGATATCGTCAATGGTTCTCACATAGTACAATATTAAGATTAAAGTGTCTTCTTTCGAATACAAAAACATTCAGCCGCCAAGAGCTGCCTATGTAGCTTCTACGAGTTCTTAAAGACTACTGCGTAGACTCAAAATAAGCAAATTCTCAAAACCCGATACAACAGTTTTAACTTTTCTTTCCAGGTTATACGATTAAATGTACCTTTACAAGGATGCATTTATTTTAGGTATGGCTATTGGAACATGGCGGAACAGTTGCACAGAAACATGAACATATTTTAAGTAATTTTCGAGAAATATGAATTAGAAACCGCGCGTCTTTTGATTCAAGAATATCCGTGGTTGAACCTTCCAGCTTCCGTCCACAAAGTGCTCATTCACGGGGCTCAGGAAGCGCAACACGTTTTAGTATCGTTCGGGGAGTTATCCGAAGAGGCAGCTGAATCAAACAATAAATTCTATAAGTCCTTCAGACGAGATCACACGCGCAAGATGTCAAGAGAAGTTAGTAATTCGGATTTGCTAAATAGACTTTTTCTCAGTTTGGATCCATTTATCACTGGCCTTCGAAAACTCCCCCGTCAGAAGAAAAGTGTTATGTCTAAAGAAGTGTTACATCTATTAAAAGTTTGATTTATATTCCAATTTATTTGTAGTACTTTTTTTCAGTTTAGTAAGAGATGCATGTATACTTAGCTGTAAGTTTAAAATAGAAATAGTTATAATGTATTTTTTATGGTAAAAATAGTAAATTGACAATTTTATTAATACCAAAAAGTAGATATTTCGTAGTTATCATTAGAAATATATTAATATATTTATACCTATTTATTTTATTTTTTTGAATTGTATAAAAATCATGGTGGTGGTATACTTTTACTTCTTTATTTACTTCTAACAATTAAATACATCATTAGTATACAATCTTAAACGTTATTTTATTGATTTTATCCAAAAAAAATGCAAATTAAGAGAGTAAGGTATTTATGACCGCCCTTGTATGGCGGCGGTACCACTGTGCAGTCGTGGGCATTATAAACATAGGCATAGACTAGACTAAAATAAAACCGTGGTAATCCGTACAAAACTAGTATATAATTTTCCCTAACGATTTCAAAATATTAAAAATGCACAATGTTCATATTCAAGTTTTCATTTATGCCAGAAGCGCAAGCACGAGCCGTGTTTAAACTAGTTGTCGCGTGGGATAAAGCAGCCATCCCTTACGCACTTACTTAGTATCGTATACTGCCATCTCATTCTAACCGTTATCGTGTCGATAAAATAGCCCAGGACTGCTGTAGGGCAAGCACGAGCACTATTTTATCGACCATAACACTAAAAAAACCATTGTTTTTTTAGACAAACGAAGTTTATAACTGAAGTGCGGAATAATATTAATTTTTGCTCTTCATAATCGATGAAATCATAGAAAATCACCATTTACCAGGCTACTCAGAAAGTTTTGCGAAACTATATTATTTTATTTCGGATACTGGTTATTATTTGGTTGGATTATTTTGCAACCCTGGTTTCTTTAGAGTAAAAAGACAACAGAAGTTCCTATTTAAAATTTCCCTCCATAAAATTATACACTTAAATCATTTCATTGTGTCACTGAAAAATGGAACTACAACGCAACCATTTTCAAGCGATGATTTTCTACGACTTCAAATCTAACTTGAAACCGGATGAATCGTTTAATCGTCTTCGACTAGCTTCTATAGATGAGTCCCTATCACAAGCAACTGTGTACCGCTGGTTTAATGAATTTAAGCGCGGTCGCTTAGCTTTAAGGGACGAAACAAGGAGTGGTAGTCCTTTGACTGCGGTTGCAGAATAAAATGTACTGACATACAAAAAATATACAACAAAATGAGCGAATCACATACGAAGACATTCAGTACATTCTGCAGATCGGATCGGGAAGTGTTTACGAAATTTTATTTACCCACCTTTGCGTGAGGAGAATTGTTTCGCGCTGGGTACCTCACAATCTGACTGAATTCCAGAAGCAGGCGCGGGTGGAATGGTGCCGTGATATACTTAATATATTCGAAGCAGGTTCGGCCCGCCACTTTTACGACATCGCGACAGATGATGAATCTTGGATTTATTAATACGATCCTGAAACAAAGGCTCTTTGAAAACGAACCGACGCCTACGAAAGTAAAGCGTTTAAAAGCGCAGGGAAATTTTGAAACGCTAGTTTTTTTACTCTAACGAGTTATCAAGTCTCCATTCCCTTACAGAACCAAAGTAACATTACTGCGGAGTGGTTGCTGCTGTGAAAAAAAAGCGACCGAACACAGAGCTCCGCGGTCTTTTGCTCCACCACAACAACGCGCCGGCTCACTCCACGGTCAAGACAAGGGACTTCCTCGACACTACACCTGTTAATATTTTGGGTCACCCACCTTATAATCTGGACTCAGCCCCGTGTGAATCCTTTTTGTTCCCGAACAATAAAAATCAGCTCAAAGGAATACATTTCTCATCACAGGAAGACGCGCTCGCAGCGTTTGAAAAGGCCGTAGAAGAGGTATCAGTGGCGGAATAGAAAAAGTGCTATAAAAATTGGTTTAGGCGTATGAAATTATGTGTCGATGCTGATGAGGAGTATTTTGAAGAGACGTAATAAATATATATATATATACTGCCATAAAAAAAAATCTGTTTTTGCAAAACTTTCTGAGTGTCCCACGTATACTCACTTATCAAAAATGAGAATATCCGAATATTTGTTTTGTGCGAGAACTGATAAATCGAGGAGTCCAAGTGTTTGTATGAAAACGCCACAATGTCGGTCCGAATCCAAGACCAGACACCAATTCCATGCAGCTACAGCGAGGGTCCAAATTGTTTACTGCTGCTCTGGAAGAAGTTTTCAAGTTCTTGGATTGAGAAGAACATGGTATCAAAATTAACAGCGAGTATATCACGCATCTTTGATTTGCTAATGACATTTTAGTTATGGCTGAAACCACGAAAGATCTAAGCAAAATCCTCACGACTTGTTTTTGACCAAAAGATTTGACCAAAAGATTGAACAATAAAGGTTGTTGGTGATTGGCGATGAGTCTCCGCCGCATCGTCTAATATTCTCCTAGAAGAAAGCGCCTAATTTTCAAAGTCACCTTTTAGTACCCTTACTAATAAATAAAGGAAAGAAAATATTTCTTTCCCAGCGGGGAAAAAATACAAACGAAAAAAAAACTTTCCTTTCTTTATAAGTAATATGTATTGTATATTATATGTATAGCTGTGTAGTGTCGGCTTAGAATAGCACTACCCCATATCTTCCGGTGGGTGTACGTAAGAGGCGACTAACGGACTTGGGGCTTTTTAAGGGATTTATGGGCGATGCGTTTGGAGACCCATCACCAACAACCTTTATTCTACCATCTTTTCCCCATTCAACTTCCAAAAGTGACTGAGGAATTTATAATTTCTTAGCTCTGGCTACCCCTTTTAGGGATTTATAGCCGTGAGTATATGTATGTATGTATGTATTATATAGTAATATTAGTATTAAATGTAAAAGAGGTTTTCATGAACAAACACTTTCAAATTTTATTACCCTTGTGAAGAAACGAGGTAGTGCTATTCTGTGCCGATAGGCCACAGATAATATAAAACAATCACCAACAACAATAATCCGCCGTTTAGTGGCGGCGTTTTAAAGGCGGTTTATAGTTGTTACTTCAGCTATCGGGCAGGAAGTATTTGTAACAATTCAACTCTCAAAACTCAAACTTTCACACAGTTATCCCAGTAGGGGTCGGCAAAAATAGCTATTATTTATGTAACTTTATTGTAAACAAGGATATAAAAGGAATAAATAAAGAAACAATCGTACCATTTCCACGGCTCGACATCGCGCAGTGACAAAGACCGGCCGGCTCACGGCTTGTGACGTAAAATTAAAAAGCGCGCGAAATCTGAAGATTTGAAAACGGAGTTGAACTTCTCGAGGTCGCTGCGTAATATAAATGATATAAACTAAAGTTTCAAGTGTATTTGGTACAGATATCGATAGTATCGATAGTTTCGTTTGTTGCCAACCAACTAACTATCGATAGTATCGATACTATTGATAGTGTCGACACTATTGACAATATAATATCATCGATAGTTAAATTCAATTCAGTAATATTGGATGAAGTATGCATGCTATTAACTATCCTGACTAAGAGAACTTATCATATTCATTAAAAACACAAAAGCTATTCATAGTAATGCAATAATGAAACAAAAAATATATTTAGTGCCTCATGATTGACATCGATAAATCAGTTTTAAAACAATCTGGTTTAAATGCTATAAGCAAATTATCGTTTTATTTTAATTTGAAATTATGAATTATGCATATTGAATGCAATTTAATTATACATCACAATCGAAAATATAACAATATCGCTTATATTAAAAATGGTTGTAGGCACCAATCCAAACCATCGATACTATGAATAGAATAGTTGTTTATCGACAGTTCAGTGCTGTAATATAAGAGGTATCGTTACCATCGGTACTCAATACTATCGATAGAAATTCGTTACTATCTATTTACTTTGAATATCGATAGACTATCGATATTGAGCAATCGAGCAGCAACACTATTTGCATTACGAGCGGTGTTAAACTAGTTATCGCGTGGGATAAAGTAGCCATCTCTTACGCACTTACTTGGTATCATATACTTCCATCTCATTCTCACCGTTATCGTGTCGATATAACAGCGCTCGTACCAGCCAGGCCGAGAAGGTTTTTCGTACCTCTACGCTCCATAGGTTTTTGCAATTTATGAGATAAGAAATACCAACGTATTATATAACTACCTACTAATGTTTTCTATGTCAAAACCCCAAAAGACAAAGAGGGGTTAGGCTAATTAGGTAATAATCATTGATGTATTACATTACATGATTATATGTAATCAAATCATTGATATAGTATAAATGTAATCCATACTAATATTATAAATCGGAAAATGAGTTTGTTTGTTTGTTTGTGCCGCTTTCACGCCGTAACTACTGAACCGATTGCTTTGAAATTTTGCAGACGTATAGTTAAAAGCCTTGATTAAATAAAAAATGATATTCTCGAGGGAAAACAAAAATATTGGCTGCTTGCTGGATGGATTAGGATGGCGCGATGTGTCGTTTAAAACAACGTAATATATTGCAAACTAATATAAACATGTAGATTGAGAAGCTAAATGATACGATAATGAATCCCCGAAAATGAGAAATTCCCGAGGGATGATGTACTATTTGTTTTATCGTCTTAACTGTTTTTGTACATCTAATTATATATTGCAAACGAATAAAAATATGTAAATTTAGAAGCTAAATGATGAATCCGCGAAAATGAGGAATTCGCAAGGGTTCCCACAGGAGCATCAAAAAAATATTAACTCATATATGGCTGAGTTAAGACCTAGTTTGTGTTACCATTGCACAAATTTTTTGTTCAAAAATTTTGTTTTTCTCTTTATGTATTGTTTTTTATACTGTATGCGGTGTTATGTTAACATAAATAAATAGTTATCTAACTATCTATGTGGCTCAACATAATGCAGCGTTTATTTTTTTCATCGATGGACTTCACATTAGACTCTTCGTTAATGGTCATTTTGGAAAGATTAAGGGGATTCATCTATTTTCATAAAAATCAATGTACATTTAAATGACAGATTTGTTTGTCAATAGTATGACTAATATGAAACATAGCGATAAAAAAATTGATACTGCAGGTAACGTCCCCGTGGCGTGGCGGTATAATTAACTACTATATATATTTATATAACTAACATGAACCAATCGTCCCGGATTCGAATCCCAGGAGACTCAAGCTATTTTTATATATTTTGTTGTTGTTTAAGTTTAAAATAGCAATATATATAATAATAGCAAGCACTATCCCTTCACTTCAGCGATTATTTTGGATAAAGATCCACCACTAACCATCCCTTTATTCCCGAGCAATCGCTGCATGCTCTCCCACTATCATCAACGGTCAGTGTAGGGGGTAGCACCGAACTACTATTTGTATTTGTACTTACTAAAATATTCTCATTTTTGGAAAAAAATGGTTAGTTTCATGATTCTTTATGAACAATTAAAAAGGAAGTTTTTGGAACTCAACCCTTAAGAGGTTGATTTAAATGAAAGTTAACATAGAGATTTTTGACATTTTTGTATCTAGGAACATAAAACTTGGAACGATTGAATTTATAAAATTTATCTATCAATCATTCATGAGTATATACTACTATACATTCCATAAAAGGGTAGCCATAGCTTCAGAGATAGTTATACGAGTACTTCATCTACTTTTGGATATAGATTGGGAAAAAGGTAGTTAAATAAAAGTTGTTAGTGATGGGTCACCATCTGCATCGCCCAACAATCACTCAAAAAGCCTCAATGTCCTTTACAACGCCCGCGGGAATATAAATATAAAAAATGAAAGACGTTGAGATAGTGTTTCGGTATTTTGGATGTAAAACAGATGCAAAAAACGAAGTCCACTCGAACCAAGTCGCGGGCAAAAATCTAGTAATAAAATAATAGGAACTTTGTTTACCCTGACCACTCTAGCTTAGCCTAGCCTTTGTTGACCATCGAAAATTTCATCTTTAATTTAAATTTATTGTGGCAATACTAAATGGAACGTAAACGACAAAACAAGCATTTTGAATTTTAAAAATTTCCGTTGTGGCTGCTGTTGTGGTTTATTTGGTGAAGTGAAGCAATGTTTGTGATTTTTGAGAAGTTTTTAAGTTATTAGATGGAAATACTAATAAGTTGTGAAGTTGAAATCAAATATAAATCTTGATCATTGCGGTGGACTTATTGCGTTCACGTTTGTGTCTGAACTTGGGTAAATATAGCTTGTTTTATTCAATTTGGTTTTTTGATGTTCAGAGTGAATTTAATTATTAGTGTTAAATTTAATTAGTTGTATATTACTGTTTTTTAAATTGTTTATGTGACAAATTCAATAATCAATAAATGTTGATATTAGCCGTGGTCTGATGGATAATTATTTTGTTTCAGCAATAATTTACTATCTTTTGGGTTTCTACAAATTTTGGGGCTCCGACCCAACGTAGCAGGTAAGACTCCGGAATTTCATACTCTAAATTAAAAATATAATATATTGATCATATAATCACAAAATGAGTGAAAACAAATAGGATATTTGTGACTAACATCTACTCAACTATATTCCCAATCAGTCTAAATATATAGTGAAAAAAGAACTAGATTTTTCACTCTACGAGGGCTGCTATTTATGTATCCGGAACTGGCCACTTACAGAACAATAATTTAAAAAGTAATTACATCATTTAAAAATAGAACTCTTTAGCTTTAGAATACATTTATTTTTATGTGACTGTCAATTGTTTTCACATCGTAGCGTCATTTTGAAAATTGCGTGTCTTCACCACCATGGATTTAACTCGTGAACATTTTCGTGCCATGATTTTTTACGATTTTCGGCGTGGTCTAACTCAAAAACAGTGCATCGATCAGCTTACTTCAACTTTTGGGGATGAAGCACCCTCAAAGACCACTGTGTATCACTGGTTTAGCGAGTTTAATCGTGGACGATCTAAGCTTACTGATGAAATTAAAGAAGGTCGCCCTAAAACGGTCGTTGTACCTCAAAACATCGATGCTGTCCGGGAACTAATAACTCAAGATCGTCATGTTACATATCGTGAGATAGAGGCATCTCTGGGCATTAGTATGACGAGCATACATAAGATACTTCATGAACATTTAGCTGTAAAAAAAATTTGCTCCCGTTGGATTCCGCACAACTTGAGTATTGATCAAAAACAGGCTCGTGTCGATTGGTGCAAAGAAATGTTAAAAAAATACAACCGTGGTGCGTCAAAAGCTGTTTATAATATCTACACAGGTGACGAATCTTGGATCTACGCTTACGACCCCGAAACTAAGCAGCAGTCCACGGTGTGGGTGTTCCAAGATGAGCCGAACCCAACAAAAGTTATTCGTGCAAAAAGCACATTGAAGCAAATGGTCGCTTGTTTTTTTGGTATAAATGGCCATGTAGCTACAGTGCCTTTAGAGAATCGTAAGACCATTTGTTTGCCGGAAGTCTTTGAACAAATAAGAAAGACTAACCGACAACGTAGAATCATTCTGCATCACGACAATGCTAGCTGTCACAGGTCGGCCGTCACAACTCAGTTTTTAGAAGCTCAAAAGATCGAATTGACAGGTCATCCGCCGTACAGCCCTGATTTGGCACCCAATGATTTTTATTTATTTCCAAATGTGAAGAAAAAATTACGTGGTCAACGTTTTTCGAGCCGCGAAGAGGCAGTCGATGCGTTCAAAATGCACGTTTTGGAGATACCTCAGTCTGAGTGGAAAAAGTGCTATGAAAATTGGTTTCAACGCATGCAAAAGTGTATAGATCTGAGCGGCGAATATTTTGAGAAGCAATAAAACCATATTAATTGATATATGTTTGTTTCTTTTTTTTATTCCGGATACATAAATAGCAGCCCTCGTATATGCAAATATACAGTGGGATTAGTAATTAACAAAGTAGTTTTTGCTATGGATGATGTTAATTATTGATTGTTTTAAAGGTTTACATTCTATATCTCTTTTGGAGACTTTTTGTGGTAAAAGAGCCATTGCTCTTATGTATGTGACATGTGACAACATTCCTAAGTTACCCCTCAGCAAAGCAACCTTAGGGTGCACAAAAATATAAACAATACCATGGCTAAATAACATATAAATGACAACTAATGAATTTTGATGAACATAATGAAAGTAAGATTCATGTTGGCTATATAATAGTAAAGCAAATGAAACAATTAACTCCTAATATAATGTGTCAAGTCTTATATTTAAGTTCTAATAGTTAAGTTTATAGTGTCTGGGGCAGAATCCCTGACACTCCCTGGCACAACATAATCAGGGTTCTTAACTGGGTTACATGTTTCAAAATAATCCCCAGGATCAAACTGTAGATCTTTGGATTTGAAGCTGAACGCTATACCACTAAACCACTTATGCATATGCAACAGATAAACTTAATCAGCCCAATAATCATTATTTGCTTTCAGGGAATGTAACAACCTTTTATTTGATTTATTGGTGTATTTCCGAATTGCTCATTGGCTAGCCCTTTTTGGGATCTATAGCCTTAATATTGGTTGTTAGATAAGTTATTCAATCACTCAAGGATAGCTATAAGCTATACATACATACATATACTCACGGCTATAAATCCGTAGAAGGGATAGGCAGAGCTAAGGAATTAGAAATAGCTCAGCCACTTTTGAAAAATTTAGTGGAGAAAAGATGGTAAAGTAAAAGTTGTTGGTGATGGGTCTATATATGTATAATATAATATTATATATTATGAGGACAAGTTCTATCTTAACTACAGAATTTGTTACTGGAGGATGGTAAAGAATGCATCCATGTTTTGCTCTGATTATATTCATACCTGTCTCTTTAAGTTTGTATTAGTTATTTGGTTTCAATGCATTCTTGAGAGTTTTTAATTAATCATGAATTAAATAAAAACATGAAGTTATAATTATGCTGTTACTGTCATCTAAAGGATTTAGATTTTTACTACTTAAATAAATTTAATATGAAGTTTGTTCCTGTACTAATGGTGCTATTGTATATTTTACAGAATGTCGAGAATACCAAAACTACCATTTTCATCAAGTAAGGAGAACAGAACAACTCTGTTGAATCGGCAAGTTGGGAGGACTATGAACAATTTAAGCGAAACTGACAAAAAGAGCTTGTTTATGAACCATACTAAGCTAGTCAAAAATGGACCCTCTGCAACTGTAGCAGCTCCAAGGCTCAAGAGATCAGCGACAGCTCCTCCAGCTGTAGCCCCACCAAAAGCTGTCAAAGTTGAAAAAAAAGCTGTTGTGGCTCCAAAAATCCCACCTTATGACTTTAAAGCCCGTTTTAATGATTTGTTGCAAAAGCACAAGGCAATGAAAGAAGAGTTTACTGAAGTAAAAGAAAAATTGGAAGAAGTTTCTGATGAATATGAGAAAGTTAAAGAAGTAGCACAAAGCAGTTCAAATGAGAGAGAAACTATTAAAGAAAAGTTGCTGAGTGCCCTTAAAGACTTACGGGAGAAATCTTCTGAATATGATAAAGTAAAACTTGATGCTGAAATTAAAACTGCTGAGATTGATGATCTTCAACGCAAAACAAAAGTTTTGCAGGATATTGCTGACAACCTAAAGAAAAAATCTGCAGAATTTGATTCCCTACAAACACAATTTGATGATTTGACTAGGCGTCATACTGCTCTTAAAGAAGAAACTGAAGCACTTACAGTTTTGACTGAACATCTAAAAAGGGTTTCTATTGAACATGACAAATTAAAACTTGATTATAAAGAAGCTCTTGAGGCTATAACCAAATATAAAACTGATACAGAAGCATTGCAGAATATTCTTGCTAATATGTACAAAGAACAGAGAGATCTCAGAAATACAGTGCAGGATCTTAAAGGAAATATTCGTGTATACTGTAGGATACGGCCGCCATTAGAATCTGAGGCATCTAAACCACTTTTCAATCTAAATGTGTTGGATGAATGCTCCATTGAAGTAGAGAAGGTTGAACTTAACTCAGTATCTCATTCCTCTAGAAAAGGAAAGCTCCAACAGTCATTCACTTTTGATGGTATATTTACTAGACATTCATCGCAGGAAGATGTATTTGCTGAAGTATCCCCAATGATTCAATCTGCTCTTGATGGTTTCAATGTATGTATTTTTGCTTACGGCCAAACAGGCTCAGGTAAAACATTCACGATGGAGGGTGGATGTGGATCTGAACAGTATGGAATAATACCAAGAGCTTTTAACATGATCTTCACATACATGGAAGATTTAAAAAGAATGGGTTGGGAGCTTACCATTAAAGCATCATTTTTGGAAATATACAATGAGATTATTTATGATCTTCTCAATTCAAGCAAAGATCAGGAGAGCCATGATATCAAGATGGTCAATTCTAAAGGCACAGATGTATACGTATCTAACTTAAGAGAAGAAGAAGTTAAGAGTTCACATGATTTCATCAGGCTGATGATATTTGCGCAACGCAACAGACAGACTGCGGCAACATTAAATAATGAAAGAAGTTCTAGATCTCACTCGGTCACGCAGATCAAGATAGCAGCTATTAATGAGAAGCGGAAAGAAAAGTTCACAAGTAACTTGAATTTAGTTGATCTGGCTGGATCAGAGAGTGGCAAGACTACTCAGAGAATGGATGAGACTAAACATATCAACAGATCACTTTCAGAACTATCCAAAGTAATATTGTCACTGCAAACCAATCAGGCACATATTCCATACCGGAATTCCAAACTCACTCATTTGCTGATGCCCAGTCTCGGAGGTAATTCAAAAACACTTATGTTAGTAAATGTTAATCAATTTGATGAATGTTTCAATGAAACTCTTAACTCTCTAAGGTTTGCAACAAAAGTAAACAGTTGCCGTACAGTAAAGGCAAAGAAAAATATTACAATGGTAGATGCCTTATGAGCACTTTTCAGTTTTAATTGTAAACGTACAAATGACATTATGTAATTGACATCTTTTATTTTATGATATATTTTTCATACTGATCTTAGGATTTATTGAGTATTATTACATGTTTCTACATAGCTTTTAGCGTAAACATAGAATAGTAATTTTATTGTATAATTAATCTTAATCATAGTGGTCAATACATCAATGTTTCCAAGTATAATCTGTTGTCTCTTTTAAAAGGTGTTGTATAAAAGATAAATACTACTAATACTTGTCTTGAAAATACTGTCAAGGCAAAAAGAGTGAGGGTTCCCTGAATACACTACTTGATTGTAAAATATGTAATTCTGCCCTGTAGCATGTGGTATTCGAGAGAATATGTCACATCTTTTGTGACAAACTGACAGATATTGTGTGCATAATGACGGCCTATCTCACAAATAGCGTGACATACTCCCTCTCACATCCCTGTGCTGTGGGGTTATTGTTTTTTTCATGTAAACGAACATTAAAATAATTTTAAAAGTACAAACAATATGATTTCATCCTCCTGGGTTTTTTAACTCGTGAAAACTCTAAAAAACGCAACGTAAACCAAATTAGTAATTTTCTCAATGTAATAGTAAATTTCTTCTATGTCTCTTATAAAAGGCTGCCCTTTTAGGTAACACTAATTTTATAGACGGTTAATTCTTAAATAATAACATTCGTCTGCAAAAACCATTCATTGGCGACGGCTCGACCAACCGAATTACCAATGGTGTCACACTACACTTTACAGACGTACGGTTTAGCACCACAATGAACGGCACTAACAAGTCAATTTAGACTTCAATTCTACAATAAACACATAGAATATATGAAACTTTTTTAACCCCTATATAGAGATGGGTTTGTACTTGTGATTTATTATTCTTTGTCAGTTCAATCAAAATCATCAGGAGGTAAAAACACTTAGACGTATAGATTATCTCTGTTTTTAGCTATTAATGTACCAGAGACCAAAATTCGTAGAGTTCACTGTAAATTCTCTTACTAACCATCGTTCACGCCGTATATATCCCTGTAGGGTTGGCAAAGGTACTTATACTCCTATGTAGTTTTTACTCTTGTTACTTTTCGCCGATTTCTTTACATAAGTACAATTAGTCATGTGATTGTGAGCTCTCTTCAAAATAACCCTCCCAAAAGGGTCTCCGAGAAAGAAGGGTTTTATTAGAGAAACTCTCAAATTTGATGGGTGTGTGTTGAAACCTTTGTATTTTAAGCTTTTCCTTTCAGTATGGTTTCTGTATAAATGGGATTGCCTACTAAGAAGGTAAACATTATAAAATGGGTTACCCATTACGCTGGGTTCCATTTTCAAGGGTTTTCAAGTTTAGCCGTTCGTCTAGTCCCTGCTTCTAACATATATTTTATATGACTATAAAAATAATATAAAAATCAAATTGAATAAAATAAAGTTGCCCTAAAAAGGATAATCATCATCAATCATAATACCAGAAGCCTCATACAAGAAACTAGAGTTGAAATCGAAGGTTATAAACTCCAAGAAGCTAACGGTATGTAGACTAAAGTCCAAATAGATCCTCAGAATTTGGACAATGTTAAACCCTGTAGGGCGTTAAGACATGTACGAGGGCTGCTATTTATGTATCCGGAACTGGCCACTTACAGAACAATAATTTAAAAAGTAATTACATCATTTAAAAAGTAATTACATCATTTAAAAATAGAACTCTTTAGCTTTAGAATACATTTATTTTTATGTGACTGTCAATTGTTTTCACATCGTAGCGTCATTTTGAAAATTGCGTGTCTTCACCACCATGGATTTAACTCGTGAACATTTTCGTGCCATGATTTTTTACGATTTTCGGCGTGGTCTAACTCAAAAACAGTGCATCGATCAGCTTACTTCGACTTTTGGGGATGAAGCACCCTCAAAGACCACTGTGTATCACTGGTTTAGCGAGTTTAATCGTGGACGATCTAAGCTTACTGATGAAATTAAAGAAGGTCGCCCTAAAACGGTCGTTGTACCTCAAAACATCGATGCTGTCCGGGAACTAATAACTCAAGATCGTCATGTTACATATCGTGAGATAGAGGCATCTCTGGGCATTAGTATGACGAGCATACATAAGATACTTCATGAACATTTAGCTGTAAAAAAAATTTGCTCCCGTTGGATTCCGCACAACTTGAGTATTGATCAAAAACAGGCTCGTGTCGATTGGTGCAAAGAAATGTTAAAAAAATACAACCGTGGTGCGTCAAAAGCTGTTTATAATATCTACACAGGTGACGAATCTTGGATCTACGCTTACGACCCCGAAACTAAGCAGCAGTCCACGGTGTGGGTGTTCCAAGATGAGCCGAACCCAACAAAAGTTATTCGTGCAAAAAGCACATTGAAGCAAATGGTCGCTTGTTTTTTTGGTATAAATGGCCATGTAGCTACAGTGCCTTTAGAGAATCGTAAAACTGTTAATTCGGAGTGGTATACGACCATTTGTTTGCCGGAAGTCTTTGAACAAATAAGAAAGACTAACCGACAACGTAGAATCATTCTGCATCACGACAATGCTAGCTGTCACAGGTCGGCCGTCACAACTCAGTTTTTAGAAGCTCAAAAGATCGAATTGACAGGTCATCCGCCGTACAGCCCTGATTTGGCACCCAATGATTTTTATTTATTTCCAAATGTGAAGAAAAAATTACGTGGTCAACGTTTTTCGAGCCGCGAAGAGGCAGTCGATGCGTTCAAAATGCACGTTTTGGAGATACCTCAGTCTGAGTGGAAAAAGTGCTATGAAAATTGGTTTCAACGCATGCAAAAGTGTATAGATCTGAGCGGCGAATATTTTGAGAAGCAATAAAACCATATTAATTGATATATGTTTGTTTCTTTTTTTTATTCCGGATACATAAATAGCAGCCCTCGTAGTGGATAATTAAAGTCATCAAAATGATGGTCAATGCCTAGCCTAAATCGTTGTCGCCACTATGTAGGCATACTTATCAATCTGACGAATGAGCCCTTATCAGATATCCCAACCCTTATATAATCAAAGAAAACGCCTGACATCACTATAGAATCCTAGCAGAAATCCTGTTGCGTATATTCTGGCCAATTAATATTATAGAACACTTGTTATTAACTACTTTTTGCAAGGTCCATTGATCTGCTTAGCAGAATTGAGCTTAAAATACAGGGTCGGCTAATTAAATAGTCATCATCCGCGGCCAATAGGGGACAATATGTATATTATATATTAATGGACATAAGCCGGTGGCCGCCACTTCATAACCTTCGAGCTCCAAAATGGAATAGATGTGTGGTGGTGTTTTTTAAAAAGGGTTTACTTTAAGGCTGCGTCCCCAGTAGGCAAACTGTTAGCCGCCGACAGAGTGAGCCGCAAATTTGCAGCGAACTGAAATTTGAGTTAGCTGCAGACTCAAATAAATTTTCGTGCGTCGCAAGCAAACTGTAAGAGTTTAGCCGACCGACTGAATTATCACTTTACTTTTGTTGTAATCAGTTTGCAGCAAACGGAGTCACTACGCCCGGCGAACAACCAATCGCCGCCGCCGACTGGAACCGGTTTTGGTGGGAGTCGGCCGCTCACTAAGGTAGTCGGCGCGCGTAACGCTGCAAACTGCGTACAGTGAGTGCAAAACTAGCAAACTGTGAACACTCCATTTGAAATATATGGAAGGGCGTACTAAACCGATACGCCGCTAACTTAGTCGGCGGCTAACAGTTTGCCTACTGGGGACAAAGCCTAAGGCTTATAGGTCAATATCCCTTCAGAGCCATGACTAATATTGTTTAGTCATTACAAATCGTCTGTGTCGTATATTTGACGACTTCAGCCTCGAGAATTAGCTGGTTTCCAAAAATCTTTGGTACTTTAGACCACATTCATAATCTCTGTCAGATTCTACAGCAGACCGCTTTTGTGTTGCGAAAAACCATTAAATTGAATGTGAAGATAGGCTACGCTGGAAACTTTGCAGAAGTGCCGTATTGACATAAATACTTTGGGGTGCTAAAGTGTTTATATGAAGATGCCACAATGTTGGTCTAAATCCAAGACTAGAACACGAATCCTATACGATTACAGTAAGGAGCGAGAGGGGGAGATGTTATTTCTCCGAAAGTGTTCACATTTGTATTGAAGATGTTTAAGCTTTGGTGTTGGGACGGACTCGGCATCAAAATCAATGGCGAGTACATTACTTACAATGGGCCTCATGAGAAGGCTCTAAGTTACCAAAAGGGCAATGGAGAGAGCGATGGTAGGAGATAAACTGCACGATCGAATAAAATTAATAACTTATATAGTTTAATTTAACTATGAAAATAATATGCAACTTACGGAAATAAATTTACCTAATAAAACTTTTCTAGCGCCATCTGTATGAATTTGTTGCTTTTACTAGAATGAGTGTTAGTTGTATTGTATTCGTAACCTTATGTTTTGGTAATTAAGTACGATACCGGTAGATAGCACTACTAGTAGTAAAATCTATGAAAAGAAAACTAAATCGTCTGTGAGGACTCTGCCAGGAGAATTAATAGATAATTTACATGCATATATATACTCACGGGTATAAATATCAGGGTAGCCAGAGCTACAGAAATTGAAATTCCTGTGCCAAAAAGGATGGTTGTTGATAGGTCACCCGCTACATGGCCCAAAAATGAATTAAAATCCCTAACATATTTTATTATATTGGAATACAAAAAAAATATACAAATACAAAAATCATTATTCTGTTTCATATTATTTTACAGAAGTATAAGGTTGGATGAACTAATACTTTCCACTTATCTTTTCTTTCCCTGTGAACAAAACACTTTGTAAGGCAAAATTATGATAAATTGCTTTATGTAACTTAACTTCAGCAGACCTAATAAAATTGTATACTTCTCCTAAAACAAGTGCTTCCAAATTTGAGACTAACGTAATATTCGTATTTTTCTAGATATTACGGTAAACAAAATCTATACTTCTATACTTTATATTATATCTATTTATCTATTTATATTATAAAGCTGAAGAGTTTGTTTGTTTGAACGCTAGGATCTCAGGAACTACCCAACCAAATTGAAAAATTGTTTTTGTGTTGGATAGTCCATTTATTGAGGAAGGCTTTAGGCTATACATCATCACACTGCGACTAATAGGAGCAAAGAATTAGCGAAATTATTCATATTTGCAGGCTTCCGTTGTGTACGCTGCGTAAACGGTTGAAGTTACCCAAAAAGTATGTATTAAAAAAATATTCCTCTTTAATCAATCTAAAAAAAAGGCCGCAACAGTATATGTCTAGCTTTTAAGATTGACTCACTAAAACCATTTTTATGGTAATCAAATTTGGTCGAGATTAATGCATTATTGCCAATTAAATTAACACATCACATCACTTCATTTAAATTAACATCTTAGAAGATAATACAATTTTAAAATTACTCCGCAACAAAATTGACACGCGTGCATAAAGCGCAAGACAAGACGCTGCGCTGGCCGGCGAGCGAGGTGACCCGCGCGAGAAGATTATGTTTAAGCCTTACGAATAATTGTAAGTAATATAATATTGATTAACAAATCATCATTTAAATTCTGTATTATCTATGTTTGGAGGTATAGTTGTTGAAACAAATATATTTCTTTTTGTGGTCATGAATTTACACTAGATGGCGCTGACTGTATATAATAAAACATCTGAAATATACTTTCAACATCTCATCGTGTAATACCTAATCTAATACTTACTCAATACACTTTCATTATGTAGTAGTTTTTTTATATTTACGGCTAAGATTGTTTTTTACACGGCCAACTGTATGTCGCGTTGTCAAGATCGGGTTGCGGGGAAAATCAGTATGTTCTTCTGCCACAAGAAACCAAAAAAATATATCATTTACGCAGAAGTACTTTAAGATATACTATTTCTTATTTAAAAACACAAATTGACTCGGACAAAGTCGCGGGGAACAGCTAGTAGTAGAATATTTTTCATTATATATAAGGCAATAAATGGTACCGGGGCGGTATATATGCTTTCGTCTATCGATGGCGTTAGTATGATGATGGGATGATTAGATAACACTGTGATTTTTATGTATTCATAAATAAAAGATGTTATTAAAGGAAAGAAAAATTTCGACACTGGCGGGGTTCGAACCCGCGACCTTCGGGTATACGCCCCCGTCGCTCTGCCAACTGAGCTACAGTGTCAGTTGGCATCCAGCGCGAAATTTCTCTATCCTTTGTTTCTTTTTTACACGTTCAAGTAGTGTTTGCGTTTCCTACCTCCGAATTTTTAACTTATTCGGACGGCCACTTGTCTACCTTTTCAGATAGAATGCAAATGTTGGAAACGCCTAACTATCACATAATTTAATGATTTTGACATGAATTCCTCATGTGGGGATTATTACTCATAAATAAAAGATGTTATTAAAGGAAAGAAAAATTTCGACACTGGCGGGGTTCGAACCCCGCCAGTTTCCAACATTTGCATTCTATCT